>PVIY010006161.1:62490-88660 GCA_004026745.1 Myrmecophaga tridactyla
AAAAAAAAAAAAAAAAAAAAGCAGGTGCACCAGGCAGTAAACTGTGGAAGGTGTTGAGGTGAGAGAGCTTGGTGGCTGGCATCAGACAGGGGTGGACATGGAGAGGGCAGTGGATGGACTTGGGTGCCCCTGGAGCTCATGTCTGATGAGTCAGAGGCAGGAGGAAGGAGAGTGGACAAGGATGGCTCCTAGGAGAGGCCCGGATGGCTGGGGAGATGGCAGTGCCATTTCCAGGGATGAGGATCCCTGGGGAGAAGCAGGTTTAAGTAATAATAATGAAGAATTTTGCTTTGACCTTGAATTTTAGATGTTCAAGTATAGAGGTCATATGGTATGCTGGTTTGAAATGATGTATGTACTCTAGAAAAGCCATGTTTTAATCCTAATCCCATTTTGTAAAGGCAGCCATTGCTTCTAATCCCTATTCAATACTGTGTGTTTGAAACTGTAATTAGATCATCTCCCTGGAGATGCGATTCAATCAAGAGCGGTTGTTAAGCTGGATTAGGTGGAGATGTGTCTTCACCCATTCGGGTGGGTCTTGATTAGTTTCTGAAGTTCTATAAAAGAAGAAACATTTTGGAGAATGAGAGCGATTCAGAGAGAGCAGAGCAGAACGACATAGCCGTGAGAAGCAAAATCTACCAGCCAGTGACCTTTGGAGATGAGGAAGGAAAATGCCTCCCGGGGTGCTTCATGAAACAGGAAGCCAGGAGAAGCTAGCAGATGATGCCATGTTCGCCATATACCCTTCCAGATGAGAGAGGAACCCTGAATGTGTTTGCAACGTGCCCTTCCACTTGAGAAAGAAACCCTGAACTTCACTGGCCTTCTTGAACCAAGGTATCTTTCCCTGGATGGATGCCTTATATTGGACATTTCTATAGACTTGCTTTAATCGGGACATTTTCTCAGCCTTAGAACTGTAAACTAACAACTTATTAAATTCCCCTTTTTAAAAGCCATTCCATTTCTGGTATATTGCATTCTGGCAGCTAGCAAACTAGAACATATGGGGAGTTCAGTATATCGTTCTGAGCTAGTTGCCCTTCTGTTCTAAAGGGTAAAAAGCTCAACATTTAGAATTCTTACTAGTTAGAGTGGCTCTACACTGCAACAAGGCTCCCATTCTCTTCTATTTAATTCTAATTTTTGTTCTTTGTCTTCAGCCAGAGTAAGACAAAATTACATATTTTTCTCTTATTCACTTAAATGAACTTTTGTTGAACACTTTCACTTTTAAGAAGGGTGTGTGTATGAAAGAAAATGAGAGCAGGTGTTCTAGTTTGCAAGCTGCTGGAAAGTGATATACTAGAATTGGAACTGCGTTTAAAAGGAATTTAATAAGTTACCAACAAGAGGTTACCTTCACTCAAGGCTGATGGGTTAGGAACCCTCT
Organism: Myrmecophaga tridactyla; assembly: GCA_004026745.1. Lineage (NCBI taxonomy): Eukaryota > Metazoa > Chordata > Mammalia > Pilosa > Myrmecophagidae > Myrmecophaga > Myrmecophaga tridactyla. The sequence continues at coordinate 63,890 of PVIY010006161.1, forward strand.
GTCAATTGGGGAGTCACGTGGCTGGCATCTGCTGGTCCCTTGCTCCTGGGCTCCATTGCCTTCAGCCTCTGTTCCTGTGGGGGTTACTCACTTCACTTCTCTAGGGCTGGCTTTCCCACTTAGCTTCCCTTGGCTCTCCAGATTCTGGCTTTCTTAGCATCTCATGGCAACATCTGTTGGGCTCCAAGCATCTCCAAACATCTGTGTCTCTGTTCTCCATGTGTCTACATCTGTGTCAGCTCTGCTCTGAAGTTTCTGTCTGCTCTGAGGCTTCTGTTGTTTTTCTAAGCTCTGTCATTTCTAACTATCTCCCAAATGTTTCCTCTTTTAAAGAAAGGATTCACTAAACGAATCAAGACCTGCCTGGAATAGGTGGAGTCATAGCTCCATTTAATCAAAGGTCACACCCATAATTTGGCATGTCATATTTCTGCAGAGATAATCTAATCAAAAGTTTACCACCTGCACTGTTGAATCAGGACTGAAAGAAACGGTTACACCCTCAAAATTGGATCAGGATTAAAACATGGCTTTTCTAGGGTACATAATGTTTTCAAACTGGCACAGCAGGTAATCTTGTATTCTTTCAAGGCACTTGGTACTCATGGCTTTTGTGAGTCTCACTGCAAACCTTGGACTTGATACTTGTATCATTATGATTAAATTTAGCTTCATGTACAGAAACTCTATTACAGTGATGTAAACACACAAGATTTTGTTCTCATAAATTGAAGAATAATCAGAGATAGGCAGGCCAAGGCTGGTAAGGCAGCTTTATGACACTATCAGGGACACAGCCTCTCCCTGTCTTGCTGCTCTCCTCTTTTTTAAGCATGTTGCCTCTTGGTCCCAAATGACTTCTCGAGCTCCAGCCATCTTATATGTATTCTGGGGCACAAAAAGGAAGAAATAGATGGGCATACCCAGTCTTCTTAAAGGTCGTTTATAAAAGTTTTGCAACAACATTTCTATTTATACCTCATATCACATGACTATCCCCAGCTTCAAAGGAGGTGTGGAAAATAGTCTTTTAGCAGAGTGGCACTTGCTAAAATAGAACAAGAGGATGAATATTGGCAGGTGTATGGCAGCTTTGCCTCAGTCCTATTATGCCCACTTTTCCTTGCCCAGGGCTATGTAAATGAAACCGGGTGGTTGGGACTGAGACCTAGCTTTTACTATTGTCTATTCTTTTACTCTCTGACTCTCCTATTCTCAGCTCTTCTATTGTCTTCACAGTTGTGAAAATGACTTGTTCTTCTTTACAAAAAACCTTCTCAGAACTATTTTTTCCCCCATTTATAGTACTAGTATCATTCTTTGAGTTCTACAAAGTATTATGGGGAGCACAAGAAAGGGAGAGGGAGTTTTTGCCAGTGATTTCCACATTGCAGTGCAATCTCTCCCAGCTTTCCTAAATCAGCAGGTTTTCAGAGGGCGTTAAGGAGAGTGCCATCCAATTTTTACACCTGATTCACAATAAAATCTGCAAGGGGGCTTCCAGGGCGCTTATTTTCCCAAAAGGCTGAGGTGGCAGAAACTCATCTACCATGTCAGGGGAGACGGATTCACCCATTTCAAAGTAACTGGTGAGGCTGGGAAAGAGCTCTTCAACTTTCAATATCCGCTTTTAATACAACTCAGGGGAACTCTTTGCCCCTGTCCTGGGACTCTCAGAGAGGATCTTGAATGACTTTTGTGCTATAAGCCAAAGTTTCCTGTTAAAAATAAGGTGGCTGTTGAAAAGGGTGGGGCCAACTATCTCACCTACAGAGGATCCTGATGCCCACCGGTCAGTGGGCACTGTGGCACGGATTTCTGAGCCCCTATAGCAGGAGCTCTCTTACTCCAGAGACACCATCTTCCCTCCCCTGGAAAATTCATATCCATTTGATGCTGCGGTAGAAACTAGAATCTCAGTCTTGGCATTAGGGCCTGTACTACCTGGGGACCAGATGTCAAACTGAAGGCAAACTATGGGTGACCTACAAACAGAAGCACCACTTAGCCTGGCATCGGAGAAGCCACTTCAAGACATGGGACCTCAGGCTCCCTCACCTGTAGAGAGGAAAGGAGGGTTTAAATCACTAGGGGTTCTCCCTGCTCCCAGACAGCGGAGGGGGGCATAAGCAGTGGGAGAGATGAGCCCAAGTGCACCCACCCCCCGGGCGTCCCAGCAGAAGGCCATTTCGGGAACTACGCTTCAGTGAGCTCGCTCCCATCTACCCTGAACCCAGGCATGGGGGAGCCACTGAGTTTTCCTCCAGGCGTGGGGTCTCCACCTGTGTATTTTCACACTCCCACACTAACTGCTGTGGAAACTGAGGCTGAGAGGAGGCACAGTCAGCTCTCGTACTCTACCTCATGAGTAGTACGTCCCTCCTGGAACTGGGATGCACGATGTCAACATACAAGCTTTCTTTCAGGAAATTATTAAATCTTATCAGAAAATAAGTTTTAAAACTTAACACTGGATTTCTAGAATTTGAACCATATGAAATGACTGAATTAGTTTAATTCTGTTGGAATGCAATATACCAGAAACAGAACAGCTTTTAAAAAGGGAATTGATTGTATTATTTACAGTTCTAAGGCTGTGCAAAGGTACAAATCAAGGTACCAACAAGAGGCTACCTTCACTGAAGAGAGGCTGACGCTGTCCGGAACACCTCTGATGGCTGGGAAGGTGCCACCTGGCTAGCATCTGCTGGTCCCTTGCTCCAATACCAATCAGCCTCTGTTTCCCAGGGGGTTCCTCGCTTGGTTTTTCCAGGGCTGGCCTTCATCTCTTGGCCTCCCTTGGCTCTCTCCAGGTTCTGGTTTGCTTAACATCTCATGGGAAGGCACATGGTGATGTCTGCTGGGCTCTGCATCTCCACATGTCTGGGCCTCATGTGGGCTCTGTTGCTTCTGCTCTCTAAGTATCTGCATCTGAAGTTTCTCCAAAATGTTTCCCCTTTTGAAGGACTCTAAGAAACTAATCAGGACCTACCTTGAATGGGTGGAGTCTCACCTCCATCTAATTAAAAGTGTCACACCCACAATTGGATGTGCTCCTTCTCCATGGAAACAATCTGATCAAAGTTTCCCACCCTAAACAAAAGGTCTGGCCCCACAGGCTTGCATCGGGATTAAAATATGGCTTTTCTGGGGTGCATAATAGTTGCAAACTGGCACATTGGCCAACATTTTACCTGTCCTACAAAAATAGTGATTCCATGTGGCTCAGCTGGGTAGATAAAACTGTCCTTTGTTGGATCATTTTCCTCACTTCGGGGCTGGGCAGATACAGGTACTGCTGGACGCCCCTGGTGCTGACATCCTAAGATATTTCATCCTAGTCCAAGTAGGTTTGCTGTCCATCTAATATCAGTGGATATTAACAGTGGATAACACCTGTCATCCCCTCACCTCTCCACACTCCACCACATGCTATCGCAATAGAGATGAGAATGGTGCTCTTAAGTCGTGTTCCTTTTACGTAGTTTAGGTGGTTACATTTAAATTTTAGGGAAAAACATTGCTACAATTACAGACATAAAAAGATTTATGTCCAAGGTAGTTTCTTCCAGCAGGATTTATAATATGTACGTGACGGGAATATGTGACTGGGAATATACTGGGATGTTATTAATGATTGAGGAGCTGAGTTTTGTTTTTTTCTCCCTGCTTCTTCATACTTTTCACATACTTCCTAGTTTTCCTGTGTTAATTACTTTATCACAAGACAGAAACCAAGTAAACTCCTCAAATGAAACAAAACCCCTCAACTGTGATGAGACACAGAATATGTAGGCAAAAATGGAAGTCTTGCTCTGCCTTTGTAGAGGAAAGATCTTGCTGAGAGAGAAGCCAAGTTAATTTATAAAAGGAATGGAGAGAACAGGGGAGAAAAGGAAAAGGGAGAACATGAGGTGTGGAGATGAGGGGTAGGGGAACTGGAAGGAAAAGGAGAGCAAGAGTTGCAGACTGTCCATCCTCATCTCTCACTGCAGTGCCCTGAGGGGCTTCCCCAAACCCTCCATTCTCGTTTAGGGCCTCAGGAATGCACCTGTACTTAGGGTAACCAACTTGTCCCGGTTTGCCTGGGCTTTCCTGGTTTTAATACGAAAGTGTGGTGTCCTGGGCACCCCCCCATCCCAGGCAAACCGGGACAGTGGTCACATCTAGCACAGTCATCACAGGTGAGATTCCAGTTCCTCTCCTTGTCTTTTCCTAGTAGGCAGTTAGGGGGCCCATCAGGGCAGAAACTATGCCAGGACCCACCAGTGCATGGCCGGTGCTGAGGTGTGCAGGGAATGGAGAATCTCCCCAGGCAGAGCAGGCGGTCCTTGCTGAGCATGTGTGAAGACAGGCAGGGAGAGAACCGGTGCATGCCCTGAATCAGAAGTCTTCCCACACAGCCTGTGAAGGGGCAGAGGGCAGGGGCAAGGCCATCCTAGAGCTTTGGCATTTGAGGGGCTATGGGCCCCTTTGACAGTCTTCTGAGAGCTATGGACCTGCGGCCCAAATGCACAATTGTACAACAGTCTGCGTGTAGACTTAGAGAGGTTAGAGCAGGGGCTGCAAACTCCAGCCCTCAGGGTGTATCTACGCTGCTGTCTGTTTTTTTAAAGCTTTATTAGAACACAGCCATGTGCTGTCACTCACAGTTCTCTAGGGCTGCTTTTGCACTACAAGGGCATCGAGTAGTGACAGTAGAGACCAGAGGGTGGCCCTTGAAGCCCCAAATATCTACTTTCTGGCCCTTTACGGTAAAAGTCTGCTGACCCCTAGGTTAGAGGACGTGGAGGGCCTGGAGGTGCCAAGACTCAGGTTAAAGGTCTGCTGTAGAAGTCAGAGGGCCACTGATGGGTTTTAAGGAGATCCTTAAACCTGTCCATTCCCCTTTGGGGGCAATGGCTCTGGCCGCATGTGGGGTATGGAAGGCCTGAGACGAAGCCAGGAAAGCAGGGGTCCATGGCAGGGGTGCTAAAGGCTGAGCTCGGGCGGGGGACGGAGAGGAGGGCACCCGTGTTGCGATGCTGCCTTTCCAGTTCGTGCCCCCCTTCGCCCGGAAAAGTCCCGCTCTGGGTGGACATTCCAAGGCTCCGGCCACTGGCGCCTGCACCCCATGGCGCGCTGCTGCAGCCACGGAGATGTTGTCGCCTCGGTCCCTCTGAGGCTCAGTGCTGGCAGCGTGCTGGGCGCTGAGCAGGAAGATCCACTCTCCGCTTCTGCTTTGGGCAGGGCTGATTTTTAAACACCCGCAAATTAGGGGCACAATTCTAAAACCCTGTGGGGTTCACACAGAGAGTCAGAGAGCAGGAGCTCACCATCGGCTCGGCCTTCAAAGCTGCCTCTGGAAGGGGAGGCCTTGACAGTTCTGCATCGGGGCCAGGCTGGGAGGCAATGCCTCCTGCCCCTGCAGCTGCGGCTGCCCGCCATGCTCAGCCGTGACTGCCGATTGGGGGATGGGGTTTCCTCTCCACGCTCACAGCGTCAGGGGCCCCATTTGGAGACGAGACACTGGGTCTGGGGGGGCCTGTCTCCCACCGCACTGTTGTCACCCTAAATGCTGCTTTAGAGGCCAGGTGGGCCAGCATCAGAGAGCTACGGAGTCCGGGCATGCTATAGGAGATGATGTAACTGAGAAATTAAGATTTAGAGAATGGTTATGATTATTGAATCATTGTAGAGATATTTCTTTTTACTTTCTGGTGTATTAGAATAGACAGCAGGAAAGACCTGAAATCTCTGAGCTATAATCCAGCTGCCTTGATCGCGGATTTTCACAGTTGCCAGATAAAGGCCGTGTAGTTTGTACAATTGTGTAACTATATGGCCTTTATCAGGCAACTGTGAAAATCCTGTGACTGACCCTCACTTGTACCCGTTTTATCCTGGTTTTGAACTTTAGAGTCTTATGATGACTATAACCAGCTCCTAACATTTATTAACAAAGGCCTCAAGTCAGCCCAGAATGAACCCATCCCAATTCCAAAAACGTCTTGCTAGATGGAGTTGAATCTAACCGAAATTGGCCCACCTGACGTGTGCACTAGCTTAAACTTTAACCCACAAGTGACCAATACGTGATTATAATACTAAAAATCACAGCCGTCATCATATTAAGGCTGCCATTTTCTTACGTAGGTTCTGTGACTAGGCATGTAATCAATCTGTGCACGTTCAATAATTAGAGCATCTCTAACCTCGTCATCTGGAGGCATTGTGCTCATTATCCTAAAACCTCCCCATCCTCTGATACCAGAAGACCATCAGTTACTGCAGTTTGGAGAGAGATTTTTAGGCTGATAGGCCATCTGATCTCCGGCTTCACGCTTAGCAAGGTGTCTCAGGAATTGTTCACTTGAGTGCATCTGGCAGAGAACCCACCACTTTTGATGGGTATCAATGATGAGAGATGTGAAGAGCTGGAAGGGGAAGTGCACTGAGCTGGGTGACAGAGGCACCCCAGAGGCGGAATGGAGGGGCGAGCGCATACTGGGAGCTGGGTGACAGGGTCTATAGGTACAGGCAAGCGAACAGAATGTGGGCGTGAGTTCTGTCTTTCCAACTCCTCAACCAACACCGAGTCTGCTCCTTTCTCTGCATGGGGCAGTGTCGGGATCGTCCTCACCATGGCCAATCTGGAGCTGGTTTATGAGAGGAAACCTACTTGGCATCCCCAAACTAGAGATACTGGCCTCTAGGATTTGAAGGGTCTGCATTTATATGTGGGGGCCACACACAGCTCCAGGTGAGTGCAGGCTGGGAGGGAAGAAGTTAGTGGGCTTGTGGAAGGTAAATGAGGGGCTTGGCTACATTCATGAGCACTTAGACTTCTTCCAGTGCTGAAAGAGAGTTTCAGCTCGGGGACGGGATTAATGAAAAGGCATCTTCTTCTTGTGCAGTCATCTCATTGTAACTTCTTCCTCCATAAATCATGTGGAGAAGTCTCCGCATTGTAGATGGCTATTTTATTTATTCCCTTTTAATTTTCTGTCTCAATCCCACCTGCTATTGATTCTCACCCCAAATCTCTGCAATCCACCCCTTCCCTTCTCCCTGTCTTCCCCTTTCTCTAGGGCCTTCACCTCCTCAGGCTCAGAAATGCCTCTTTTCCCAGTCCCTACCATCCCATCCTCCAATCCCTCTTCCGCTGCCTCCCAGCAACGTTTCCATAATGTTCCTCTGGCAGCAGCCCCGCTGCTCTGCCCCAGATCATCCTTGGCTCCCTCACCCCTGGGGGAGCATTTTACTCTGCAGCCTGCTGGGAAGGGCCTTGGACCTGGAGTGGGTTGGCGGGGAGCATCCAGATTCTGGGCTGCGCTAGGGCGTGCTTGGCCAGCCCCGGGTTGTGCTCATTGGCACAGGCTCGTTGTGCTTTACTGTGTTTTTCCTGCTATCGTGTGGTGGTGATGCTGGCCCTTCATGGGTTTTAGTGAGACTCAAACGTGCCCAGCAGGGGCTGTGCGCCATCACCATTCCAGACTCCATACAAGGTCACCATTTGCATTTGCTCACCTAACCCCCAGGCTGTGCATTTAGTACATCATGCTCACTGTCACTTTTTAAAGTCTGCTTCAATGTGGCCTGACGCCTGCACTCACTGCTTTCACTCTGTGTGCAGTAGGCTAACTTTACTTGCCCAGAGCAATCTCACTCGCGGTAGACTCAGCACCTTGCCCAGGCTGTACCTTCTGCTTAGAGCCCCTTTCTTTCCCTCGGGGTCCAGCTCCCTGTGGTATCTCTAGAACTCAGAGAGTCTTCATCTAAGGGAGGATGAGCCCCTGGTTTGGGAGGACTGTGGCTGCCTCCTAAAGCTTTCTCGGACCCAAGCTGGGTCTCCAAAATCTAAAGTATTTGAAGGCAGCTTTGGCGGGGTTAGCAAGGCAGAGAACCCCGAGATCCTCTCCTTACTCTGGCTGCTCAGCCACCCACAGAAATCCGCAGCCACAGATGTAGCCATGTAACACAGACTTGCTCAAGGAGAGGGTACATCCAGGTTTGCTAAAATCTTCTCGTGTAAATATTTGCATTCACTTTTCCTACAAAGCCCTTAATCCTCGGTCTACTGGCCTGGGCAGAAAGCCCATCCTGGGGGGGACATTCGTTGTAAATGCCCCCCTGTGGTGTGTCTGACACCAGCACTTGACTCCTGCCCTAGGGTGGACCAGCTTCTCTTACCCAGAAGCTGGGTTACTGCTAAGCTGCTTCTCCTTTTCCTTTGAATTGCTCAAGGCGTATCCAGGAGGCCAGATGTGAGATGAGGCCCCAGAAGAGGCAGGGATAGGACAATGGATTCTTTTGTGATCACTTGACAAATGAGGTGACTTTCCAAGTGTCCAAGGAGAAGGAAGTCCCTTTCCCTCCCTCCTCACCCCAATTCTAGTCTTGAACCTGGCTGAAAAGGAAAGTAAAAGCCCAGATCTTGGCTGGGATGCCGCAAGCAGTGTTTGGTTTATCGATTCCTTAGTAAATATTTACTAAGTGCACACTCTGTGCCAGGAGTTATGCCAGGCATGGGGAGACCAGGTGAAGGCTGGGAACAGAGGCATTGCCATCCCAAAGCTCACCACGCCGTAGGGATGTCAATTAAATAAGGAATTAGGGACAGACAGTGCTGTGGGCACAGTGGAAGAAGTCAAAACCAGGCACCTCCCTGGTGAGGAGTGGTCTGGGAAAGCTTCCTGTAGGAGTTAACATGCAGGCTGAGTCCCGAAGAACGGCTAGTAATGCCACATGGGAGAGCATCACAGACCACTGGTTAGCATTGGCAAGGGCTGGGAGGATGAGCACAGCCCCTTAGAGGAAGCGAAAGGAGGTCAGTGTGGCTGGAGTAGATGGAGGGTTCTATAGGGTTAGAATTGGTGGGGAGGGAGGGGAAAGGTGGAAACTGAGGCTGGAAAAGTAGCTGGGCCATGACCCACAAAGCTCCTCCCAGGGACCCCTGGGAACCCAGGAGAATTCCTTCTGTGGAAGGGTCATAGGAGCCCTCTAAATTCCAGCTCCACCACTTAAGAGGGAGGAGAATTTGCATACCATCCCCATTCTGAACCTCTGTTTCCTCATCTATAAAAAGACACTCAACTGGCCTGGCCCTTCAGAAAGATGGGAGGCCTGGAGGTAGAATCCGGTTCACTGTTCCCTGTCTGGGCGGCACCACCTGAGATGCTGAACTGTGGGTGCTGCTCAGCCATTGACGCCCCTGGGCGTCAGCTGGCAGCCACAGAGACTGGGAGGCTGGCCAGTGAGTGGACCAGGAGAAGATCTAACTGCACTAAGTATGGACGGGCACCTGTCACTTTTTTTTTTTGCCTTCCCTAGTGGTGCTTAGTGGACTGGGCTTTACCCTCTAATCTGAAAGAGAGGAATTACATGATTATCAAGTTCTCAGATGTACTAGAAAGCCCTGGAAACTTTAGAAAGGGTTAAGAGAGTGTTTACTGGGATACCTAATCATGGAACTGTATGATTTGAATCTCGGCTCTACTGATTGCCAGATGGGCAAGTTCCTAGACCCTTCTGTGCCTCGGTTTCCTCATCTGCAAGGACTAGAACTAAGCTGTGTGCAATGGTGTTTTTAAATGTTGCTGCATCGGAATCAGCATCCCAGTGCCCCCTTTGTGTTCCCTAAAATTTAAATTAGAATGTGGGGGTGGGCAGGCATTGGTACTTTTTAGAGTTCCTTAGGCGATTCTAAGTTTGGGAACCGGTGCTCTAGCCCAGTGCAGCTCACGCTTTATCTAATGTGTCTATGAATCACCTGGGGATCTTGTTAAACTGCAGATACTGATTCATGATTCATTAGTTCTTGGGTGAGGCTGGGGAGTCCTCACTTCTAATGAGGGCTGGGGCAGCGCTTCTCAACCTGGAGTAATCTGCTTACCCTGTCCTGCCAGGGAATATTCATCTGTGGCTGGAGACATTTTTGGTTGTCACACCTTGGGGAGGGGGGGCTGCTCCTGGCAGCTGGTGGGTAGAGGGCAGGGATGCTGCTAAACAGAGCCCCACGCTCCCATCCCAAACAAAGAATTTTCCAGCCCCAAATATCAACAGTGCCCTCTCCTAGGGTGAAGCCAATGCCCCTGACCCAGGGGGCACACGCTGGTGGCAGCAGAAGCCCCTTCCTCTCTAGCTTAGCCACAATGACCCCACAATCTACCCAAGGGAAACTGTGACTTAGTCACAAAGCGAGCAACAAAATTAGCAAAGATCAATTTTCAGTCTCTTGTCAGGATTTTGTGACAGATAAGGAGGATTTCACTAGCACCAAATCACTGACACTGAAGTAACTATTTTGTGTGTGTGAGGAGGGGACATTCAGAAAGCCAGAGGAAGCTCCGCGTTTCCACCAGGTTAAAGCTGCAAAGACAAAAGAACTGAAGAAGGCAAGTACATGAATTATTAACAGGCCTGGGTGTGAAAAGTGTAGTGCAAGCCTTTTTAACACTGTTTGAGACCAGGATGAGGAAAAATGGGCAGAGACTTAATTGTTTCATTGACTTTTGCCAAGGAAACCCAGCGTCATCAAATATACACACAGAGGGCAGATGAAGAATTCACATGCAGCACTGCTTCCCTTTCTTTTCTTGAAGATTAATTTGTAATTTATAGCTCTAATGATTTGCCTGGCGATGTTAGGATCTGGATATAGGAGTCTTTGCACAGCTTTCCATTTGGAAGCTTTCCTTCCAGCTCACCTCCCCTGCCCTACTTTAAGCCTCATTATTTCTCATCCAAATGAATGCACTGGGATCCCAGTTGGTTTTCCTGTGCTTTGACCATCAGCTTCCCTTCAAGCCACTGACACACTGTAGCCAATGGGAGAGTTCTCAACAAAACAGTTGACTAGCAGGCCTGGAGAAACCTTTTGGTGGCTTCTCGTTGAATTCAGGATAAAGGCCAAGGCTCCGTTTGGCCTAAATTGCTGCTTCCATCTTCTCCTACATTGTCCTTCTTGCATATTCTCTGCTCAACCATTCTGAATTAAAGGCAAGATATGCCTTTAATTGCCTAAGATATGCCAGGGTTTCTCTCCTTCTCTCATGGCTTTCTGTTTGCTATTTCTTCTCTCTTTCTTCAACTGTGTTACCAACATCTTCTGATTCTTCAAATCCTGCCTCGAACCACAATGAGACACCTCTTCAAAAAAAGAAGAAATGGAAAATAAGAAATGTGGGTGAGAATGTAGAGACATTGCATCCCTTGTATATTGCTGGTGGGAAAGAAAGATGGAGCAGCTGGTGTGGAAAGCAGTCTGACAGTTCTTCAGAAATGTTAAAGAGTTACTGTATAAGCCAAACAATCCAAATGTCCATCAGCTAAAGAATGGATCACAAATGGGGCCTATCCACGTAGTGAAATATTATCCAGCCAAATAAAAAGAACGAAGTCCTGACACATGCTGCAATGTGGATGAACGTCGAAAACAGTATGCTAAGAGAAAGAGGCTGGTCACAAAAGGCCATGGATAGTATGACTTCATTCTAATGAAATAACTGGAATATGTAAGTCTGTGGAAACAGAAAGCACATTGGTGGTTGCCAGAGAATGGGGAAAGGAGGAATGGGGAATGACTTCTTAGTGGGTATGGAATTTTGTTTTGCGATGTTGAGAATATTTTACAACTTGATACATGTGCTTGCACGGTATTGTGATTACACTAAATACCACTGGAATATACACTTTAAAATAGTTAATTTTTTGTTAAGTGAATTTCACCTGAATTTTTTTTTTAAAAAAAATCACTCACTGTCAGCATCATCTCTGTGAGTCCTTCTCTGAGCCCCCTTTCCTATTTTCTGCTCAAAGAAATTAGATGTTTTCTCCTCCTCTGGGATTCCAAAGCAACTGGCACATGTGTCTGTTACAAAGATGCTCACTTTTAAGATTCTACATCCTCTCTGGAGGTTAAGGGCAAGAACTCACCACCTCTGACCCAGCACCGAGGATAGGGATTAATGGGTGGGGGTCCAGGAACATGTGATGAGCCAGATGCATTTTCTTGCTCCAGAAGAAATGGAAGGAATTTACTGTTTTGAGCATCACCTGCAATAGGTACAGGATAAACAGGGTGAGTCAGACCCTTGTCCTCAATGAACTTAGAGTTTTATACAGAGATGGAATTTCTTTGATAATAGCCATAGTTGTTAGACACTAGCATTTTTCGAATACCTATGAAGTACTGGGCAGTGTGCAAGTGTGCAAGCTTTCTGCCTACATTTTCTTATTTCATTCTCCTGATGGTCTTAGGAGGGAAGTGTGATTATCCATGTGATGGGCTGAATTGTGTCCTCCGCAAGGACATGTCCAAATCCTAAACCCCGGCACCTCAGAAAGTGGCCAAACTTGGAAATAGGGTCTTTGAAGACCAAGCCGGATTAACGTGGGCCCTAATCCAATGGACTGATGTCTTTATTAGAAGAGAGAAATTTGGACACAGACAGACAGACACTGGAAGGAAGGCCAGGAGCAGATGGAGGAGGTGGAGACTGGAGCGATGCATCTACAAGCCCTGGAGTGCCAGCTTACAGCAGAAGCAAGAAGAGGTGAGGAAGGGTTCTCTCCTACAGATGTCAGAGGGAGCATGGCCCTGCCAGCACTTTGATTTCAGACTTCCAGCCAGAACCGAGGGGATAAAATTCCATCGTTTGAAACCACGCAGTCTGTGGTAACTTTATACAGCAGCCCTACAAAACTAGGGCAATTCCCATTTTATAACCAAGGAACCTAAGACTCAAAGAGGTTACATTATCTGCCCACAATCACACGGTTAGCAAGTGGAAAAGCCAAGCTATGAACCCGCATAGTTTCTTATTGCTAGAAGGGAAGCCCAGGATGAGCTGTGGGCATAAAAGAGAAACAGACAAAAAACCTGGGTGCGGGTGGTAGAATCAGGAGGACTTCCCAGAGGAGGTGGCATCTGAGCTTCATTTTGAACTATTAGTGGGAATTAAACAGAAGGAAGTCGCTGCAAGAGAAGCGGATTCTAGGCAGCCTCTCTTGCCTTCTTAGAGCTTTCCTAACCCCCTCCCTGTTCTCTGAATTCGTCTCTCTCAGGGGAATGGGTGCCAAGCCTGTGACACCTCTTCAATCTACACATCACAGGTGGTCATCTGAATAATGGTCCCCGAAAGACATTCACATTGTTGTCCCAGAACCTGTGACTATGTTACCTCACATGGCAAAGGGGCTTTGCAGGTTGGCTTAAGTCAAGGAACTTGAGGTGGGGAGAGTATCCTGGCTTGTCCAGATGGGCCCCATAAGCACAGGGGTCCTCAGAGATAGAAGAAGGATGCAGGGAGGGAGACTTGAAGATGCCACATTGTTGGTTTTGAAATGGGGGGAAGAGAACCGAGGAATGAGGGTGACCTGAAAAGGCAAGGAAATAGATGTTCTTCCCCAAGAACCCCAGAAAGAATGCAGCCCTGCACACACCTTGGTTTTAGCCCTGCAAGCCTCATTTTGAACTGACCTTCAGGACTGCCAGTTCATGACTTTTTATCCTAAACCACTAAGTTTGTGGTAATTCGTTACAGCAGCCACAGGAAATGAATCCACCATCAAAGTCTGGCCTCCAGCCAACGGCGAGGAAAGACCAGGCTGGGGATGAGTCCCTGCTGCCTCCCTCAGAAGAACAAGGGGGCAGCACCCTACACTTTGGGGCTGATGCTGTTGTAATGTGTTTCAAGTCTCTCCCCTAAGAAGTGAAATCCTCACTCTGTGTCCATCAAGTGATAATGAAGTGGAATTCCGTGTCCTGTCTTGCATGTACTGTGAAATGATGACAGAAGAACAAAGATGAACATATATAATATTAATCCATTTTTATTAAAACAAATATATAGATATTATCCATTCCCTGTCTCTCTGCCTTTCTGCCTGTGTACATAGAGAATAATCTGAAGAAACAGAATCAAGATCTTGACTGTTACTGTAAGAAGATTTTATGGTCAATAGCATATGTCTATGCTGTTGGCATTTTTGCAATAAGCATACTTTCTGAAATAAAAATATAGACTAATAAAACAATTGGAGACCCAGCAAACTCTCCATCTTGACTGAGCTCTCACAAACCAAGAAATGATTGTTGTCTTAGGAAAATTGAGGTTGGGTAAGCTTCCCAGGCCTCCACTATCCCTTAGATTGATGGTCTTCAAAGTTGGACCCTTGGCTATCCCCAAGACCCTTTCAGTAGATCTGCAAGGTCAAAAGTATCTTCATAGTAATCTTATGACATTATTTGCCTTTTTTTGGCATGTTGAGAGCTGCCCTGATGATGAAGAAACAATGGTGGATGGAATTGCTGGTGCTTTGGTTTTAGATCACGGCCGCCACGTCAAAATCGTATTAGCGCCCTGTAGTCTTCATTGTCATGTGCTCCCTGTAGAAAAGGAAACAAAGCCAGTTTCTCTTATAAGGCAGCAAAAATAAAGAATTTCATTAAATCTCTATGCTTGAGTACATGTTTTTTTAATATTCTGTGTGATGCAATGGGAGGTATGCATAAAGCACGTCTGCATAGCGAGGTATAAGGGCTGCCTCGAGGAAACACATTTATGTGATCGCTTGAGCTGTGACCTAACTGGCCACTTTTTTTCATGGGAAATCATTGTACTTGAAAGAATGGTTGAGAGACAAGTTACAATTATTCAGACTTAGGTATTTGGTGGACAATTTCTTGAAAATGAATAAAGCGAGTTGTCACTTCAAGGAAAATAACTGATAGTGTTTGTTGCCAGTGCTGAAATTCAGGCTTTCAGGTGAAGATTAAGATTTAGGAAAACTTGCAACTGTGAGCTTGATAGCTTCCCAATACTTGCGATGATATTTATGGTGAAATGAAAAAATGTGATTTTTTAAATATTGTATAGATGAAATGTGAAAATAGTTGAAAAATCTGGATAACTCAGAGAACCAGTGTTTTCCAAATGGCCAATGCATCATGTGTACAGAAGAGTTCCATTCAAAGTGCAAGTGCCAATGGATTTTTTTATTTTTTGTTTTTTCGCATGGGCTGGCACCAGGAATTGAACCCGGGTCTCTGGCATGGTAGGCGAGAATTCTGGCACTGCCAATGAATTTTAATGTAATGGAACATAAGAGAGGTTTATTACTATGGTTTCAGATTCCACATTGCAGCCAATTTTACAAAATTTTAGCTGTTGAGTTTTGGTGTATTATCAAAAAAGACTATCTGTACTTATCTGAAAGGCAATTAAAATATTCCTTCCTCCTTAACTACATATCTTAGTGGACTGGATTTTCTTCATATATTTCTACCAGAGATTATATGACAACAGATTGAATGCAGAATCAGATACGAGAATCTAGCCATCTTATATTATGCTAGACATGACAGGTTTGCAAAAGTGCTAATGTACTTTTCATTGAATAACTTTTTTTTTGAAATTCAGTTATTTTTAACAAAAATATGTTATGTTACCTTGCAGTTGGTTTATTCTTGTCATTTAAAAATGAATTAACTCAGTTCATGGGTAGTTCAGTGATTAGAATGCCTGCCTTCCATGTGGGAGACCCGGGTTCAATTCCTAGACCATGCACCGGTGCCCCCCCCCCCCAAATGAATTAACTTAGAAAATTGTCTATTTGAATTTCTCAAATATAAACATCAAGAGATGTGATCCATATACACAAAATATCTTTGGGAACCTCAATAGACTGCAAAAACCTACAGGGGTTGTTAGGCCAAAAAGTTTGAGAACTGCTGCCCTAGACCTATACCACTAATACCTCTCTTTATCTTCTTTATACTCAAAGAAATGTGCTACTCTTCTTTTTACCTGGAATTGTGCATCATTCCAAAGGGAGCTGCCTTTTGGAGGGTGATCACATTACACTGTCAGCCGATGTTTCACAGGGCTAAGGAATTTGGGGGTTTGGAGCCCTAATGGCTTGCAGCATGGAAAGCCATGCTAGGAAAACTAATACTATCCAGCTGGTGTGAACTGAATTCCCACTTAGTTGTCCCTGGATGTGTCAGTCTTTCACCCTGAACTCATGGAATCTGGAACTGTCACCCTACTTGTCGGCAGTACCAAGGCTGAGCCACATGTAGCTTGTTCATACATTGTCCTCCCGCTGTCCTTAAGGGACTGTTGGGTTCATGGGGTCACCTTGGTGGACAGAATTAGCATCTTCTTTCTTTTTTTTCTAGAGATGGCCCTTTGATCCTCATTAAGGGCCGATTTAACTGGTAGCCCATGAGAAAGTTGTCCTGTGCACAGGCCCACCTCCGCAGAGCTGCAGGCATTTTCAGGCCTCATCTCACCTCTTCAGGGCTTGGACAGATTGCCTCCCCCCCAGGAGTTTTGGCTGAAACGTTTTCCTCCCTGCATCTACCCTGAACTTCTGAAGCCTCCATGCTCAGAGGCACCCATCTGTTCCTCTTGAAATGGTGTGTCAGCCATTTGGTGGGGTAGATGACAGAATTTTCACGGCAAATGAACTATCGCTGCCCCATTTCAATCTCTGACACCCAACTCTCTCTCATAAATGATGGGTTTGCTGGAAATACAGTAGTGGGTTGGAGTTCTGCGTCAGATTTTGGTGCCAAAACCTTACCAACGCCTTCTTGTTCTCTGGCCTCCCCAGTCTAGGGAGTTATACAAAGAAGGACCAAAATCGAATAGAAAAATGAGGAAGGGCTTGGTCAGTAATCCACATGCCAAAAATGCAGGGCTCTGATGATATGCAGCTGTCAGGCCAGGAGGCCTCAGGAAAGCCACCTGTTTCTCCCTAAATCTCTGTTAATTTTGCCTCCAAACCAGAGGGAGGAATATTATGATTCCAATTCTAGGAATAGCCTAACCAAATTGCACCAGCTTTTGTTGGCGGTTAATAAATAGAATGGAAAACTAGACACAACGCCCTCCGAGGCAAGCACTTAGTGGGCATGGGCAGCCCAGCCTTCGATGGCCGGGATTCCTGGGTCAATAGTGGGAGAAGAGGGAGCAGAGGAGGGAAGGCTGGTTCCCTCCCACACGGGGAAGAGTGCTTGGCCTGGGCAGCGAGCACAACTACTAACAAAAGTTCCTCTAGGATAGGGTTTCTCAATCTTGGCATTATTGGCATCTAGGGCTGGATAATTCTATGTTGTGAAGAGTTGTCCTGGGCATCGTGGGATGTTTAGCATCCTAGGTCTCGACCTACTACTTTTCAGTAGCAGCTCCTCCCAAGTCATGGCAACCATGAATGTCTCCATATTACATCCCCCATGCCCACTCCAAGCTGAAATTTCCTCCTCCAGGTTCACTGTATGGATGGAGCCTGATTCCTGCCATTGAGACAGAGTAACTGTGACAGGGGAAGCAATGAATGTTTCCCGCTCTGGACCATTGAGTCAGAAAGTCATCCTCAGATGGGGAGGAGCCGGGGAAGGGACAGGGCAGAGGGTCTGAGACCCTTGCTTGGGGACTGCCACCACGGAAAAAAGATGTTGGCACAAGCTCGTCTTTCCTATACAACAGCAGCTGAGAGGGAGCAACCTTACAAGTTACAAAGTACACTTTGTTGAAAGTGCATGTTAGGGTTTCTGGAGCCAGAGCTCCAGCTGATTCCATTTCTGCAACGTTCAGAGCTGAGCTTCCTAGGCTGAGTCCTTCCTGATGACTCTGTGGAAGGCATTGGTGGTGGTGGTGGTGATAGTGGGGTAGGATGGGGGTGGGGGCTGTTTGGTGCCTCAGGGACTTCCCAGCTCCCAAAAGAAGAGACTTGAATAAGCAGACCAGGATTGATGGGCTCCAAAGAGGCCCCAGAACCTTGTAGAGACAGCCTAGTGTAGGTGAGAAATTCTGGGCACTGGAGTTGGACTGATCTAGCATCTGATGCATTTATTTCTTGTTTAAATTTCACCCTTTTAAAGTATACAGCTCACTGGGATTTAGGATATTCATAGAGTTGTGTAGCCATTACCACCATCCACTATCAGATTTTAGAACCTTTTAATCATCCCTGAAAGAAGCCCGGTACCTCCCGGCAGTCACTCCTCAGCCCCAACCCCACCCCCTGTCCCCACCCTGCAGCCACTGATCTCCTTTCTGTCTCTCTAGATTTACTGATTCTTAACATTTCATATAAATGGAATCATATCATATATGGTCTTTTTGACTGGCTGGCTTTCACTTAGTGTAACATTTTAAGGAAGGTTCACCCAAGTTATAGAATGTATCAGCACTTCTTTCCTTTTTATTGTTGAATAATATTCCTTTGTATAGACATGCCACACTTTTTTTTATCCGTTCATAATTTGTTTGATATTTTGGTTGTTTCAGTTTTTGGCTATTATGAATAATGCTGCTATGGACATTCACATACATGCTTTTGTGTGAACATAAACTTTTACTTCTCCTGTGTACATGTCTAGGAGGAGAACTGCCAGCTCACAGGGAATCTCTATGCCTGCGTTTCTGAGAAACTGCCAAAATGTTTTTCAAAGTGATTGCACCATTTTAAATCCTACCAGCAATGTCTAAGTATTCTGATTTGTCCCCATCCTTGCCAACACTTGTTATTTGACTTTTTGATTCATATAATTTATTCTTTTATGTATTCATTCAGCAGTTAATGACTCATACCTATGCATGCTGGGCTCTAACAGTGAGCAAAATCATGCATGGCAGAGACAGTTATATAAAAATGCAAATAAAGACAAAAATAATTGTGGGAAGAATTGAAGGGTGGTGCCTGATGCTGTAAGATTGTATACCAGGGTTTTTTACTTCAAATAGGGCTCAGGGCAGGCCTCCTTGAGGAGGTGATAATGGAGCCATGATGTGAGGTGGAGAGTCGATTATTAGTGCGGTTAATGTGCCTGTGCCTCAGTTCCTCCTTTGTAACATTGGAATTAGCCAGAGCCCGGTAACACTGGTTTTGGGAACTCGGTGAAAGCTATTGTTAGGCACAGATTTGATCTCTTAATAGTGATTCTCTGGGCCCCAGCTATAATCTCCTTTCCTCCTCCTTGGCTTTCCAGAAGAAAGTGTCTCTGCACAAATGGCGAAAATAACGGCAATGACAATATCAATGATGACAGTCATGTGCTGATGACGGATGTTGGTGTTGGTTATGGTTTGGTGGGTGCTTTCTATGTGCTAGGTGCTGTGCTAAATACTTTATAGCATCTTCATCAATCCTTACAGTGACCCTGTAAAAAGAAGGAGGTCAGTGTATGAGATAAGAAAGGAGAAAATGGAAAAATGCATTGGGGGGGAAAAAGTCATTGGATTTATGGTTGAAGGAACTGGACTTACGGTGATTCTAAGGCAAATGTTTCTAGATGCATTTTCAGACAGTATCTGAATAGGTCGTTGGTTTCAGAAAATATATTTTTATACCACCTAATTTTGTTTTTCAGTTATAAGGGTATTTTATTTTTTTAAATATGGAATGCAATTTCTTTCATTTCAAATTACTTCTCTGGTATTAAGCTAAATGGTTTAGCTTAATCACATATAACAAACCTCCTGGTATAAGTGCCCGAATTCCAAAATCTTGCTACAAATTAGTTTCTAGCCCAGGCAATAAATGGATACCTGGAGCACATTCAAAAAGGGAAACCACTTTAATTAGGTTTGAAAGTGTCTCCAGTCAACTCCAGAATAGCTGTCACTGGATTTATGATGTACCTTGCAAGTTGCAACTCTTTTTATATTTAGCTGAGGTGAGAAGCCCCCAGAGGAATCTGTACTATTTCCTGAAGCCTAAATATTTATCTCCCCCTCAAAAAGTACCCCTCCAAAGCACGGCAAAACTGATGGAAGAGAGCCCACACTCAATTTAGCAGAGCTCATTACTTAACTTCCATTATTGAGTCCATTTAATTTGAGGATTCTAGAAGTATTAATCTAATCAAACTTTTCTTGGAACATTTTCATAAGTGTGGCCTGACCCCACTAATCTGTCACACAACAATTGCATTCGCTTTTGCACTTATACCCAAATGGCAGTGGCACAGGGCCTCACCTGAGCACTGGCACTGACACTCAGAGAAGTCACATAACTGGCTGCACCCCCCCCAAGATCTAAATGTCAGAATCAGGATTCAGGCAGCCTGACCTCAGTATTTTGAACCTGAGAATATACTCAAAAGAAAATGTCTGCAGTAAAAATTATGATTTGTCATTTTACATATATGATTCCCAGCTGTTTTGAAGTTGGGGCATCTGTTAATTTCTGTTAGATTCTTTTGTCCTTGTTTTTACAACCACAAAACATGAGTGTGACACATGGCAAAAAATATGCAGACAGCATGGTACAGTGGAGGGCTCAGGGGGTTTGGAGTTGGAAAGCAGGACTAGTGCCTGGCTTTCTACTTCCCAGAGATGGGACTGTGGGCTTAACTACTCTGACCCTTAGTCTCTTCCTCTCAGTACAGAAAGTTAACACCTCACAGAGCTGAGCTGAAGCTGAAGGAAGAAAACTCTTTGTTGACTCTAATTGCCACCCACTTTACTTAATGCTTTTAAAATCTAAAGGAGTACAAATTAAGTCTGCAAGATACGTCTGCGAGGTCCTCTCAGGGGGTTAGTTGGAGATGCTGTGTGCTGTGTCAGGAAGCCACAGAGACACTTATCACTGAGTACTCGTCATCCAGTCCCTTTCTTACATGAGTGGTCTGGTAATTGCAGAGAAGCTGGAACATGAGGAGTAGAATTCTTAGAAAGCAACTTCATGGTGTTCTGGGCACTATAACAAATGCTTGGAGACCATTATCTCATTTGTTCCCCACAGCCCACCTATGTCATTGACTCTATTATTATCCTTACTTCATGGATGGAAACTGAGGCACAGATTGGCTCAACTAAGTCAGGTTAGCACAGCTAAACGACAGTGTCCCCTGATTCCGACTTCTTCCTCACCCTTTCCTTTCCTTGTTATCATTAAAGTGGGTTGACAATGAAGCCTGCAAATCTTTCTCCTAGGAGACTGTCCTGTAACTTTAATCCATCTGAATTTAAGTGGGTGTGGCAGCAGGATAGTGCCACCTCTCCCCTACCAAAGATGCCCAAGACCTAGTCCCAGGACCTGTGGCTGTGTTATCGTCCATGGCAAAAGGGACTTTTCAGGTAATGATGAAGGTAAAGACCTTGAGGTAGGAAGATTATTTTAGTTTTTGTTGATGGGCTTGATATAATCACAAGAATCCTTAGGAAGAATAGAGAGGAGATATGTGACAAGGGAAGTAGACTTACAGAGAGACTTGAAGATGCTACCCTGCTGACTTTGAAGATGGAGGAAGGTCCCTGAGCCAAAGAATGCAGGCAGCCCTCTTGAAGTTGGCTGATTCTCCCTAGAGCCTTCAGAAGAAATGCAGTCCTACCAAGACTGATTTTCACCCAGACACATTTTGGACTGTTGACTCCAGAACTAGAAGAGAATACGTCTTCCTTGTTTTAAGCTACTGCAGTTGTGTCATTTGTTATAGCAGCAATAGGAAATTAATATAGGGACTCAGACCAAATGACTTTTCATGGCAAAGAAAGTTGTCGTTGATTCTTATATGGCCAGCTGCTTGGTCAAGGCTGCACAGCTAGGAAGTACAGTTGTTGGAGTTCAAGCCAGGTCTCATCAGTCCAGAGTCCAGCCTTCCTTCTACATAAAGATGGCCTGCAAACAGACACACTCAATGTCGCATAACTGGTTACCGGCAGAGCTGGGGCTGGAATACAGATAGATTCTCTCAAAGGCAATAAAAGAAACCTGATGTGAGCACAGCCCCTCACAGGCTGGAAATGCCCAACCTGGTCTACAGCCCCCAGCCCACCCCACATGACCCATTCCCTAAAGCTCTGGAACGCTGTATCCATTCGTCATTCTTGGCTAGCTTGTCCTGTGGCAGTGTTGAATTGACATCCAATAGAACTCATTCTGAAATAATCACTGATGAAGTGGTTAATGTTTCCTGAATGTCCCAAGACTGCAAGTTCTTTGAATCCTTGTCTCCACCGCACATCACTTGCCCTGATGATGGAATCTCACTCTTGGAATAAACAAGGCCTGAGGTTCAGCTCATGTCCTATAAAGGTGCACATTCTCCCTGATAATGAGATTAGGACCAGCTACACGATAGCGTTGTATCTGGGGTGAAGGGAAGGAAACTAAATGCGCTGATTGCCCGCTGTGTGCGCTGAACTATACCTGGTGTGGTCAGATTGTTTTATTCTCCTAGTGACATCCTGAGATATTATGATTCCTCTTTCCAAAATGAATAAACTGATGGAAAAATGTAGTAGGCAACAGAACTAAAAGTAACTTGGGGGAGGTTAGAAGTGCGATTGGTGGGGGGAAAAAAACCAAAGCTGTAACTCATACTTGGATGATCAAAAGGCATTTTAATGTCCCCTGTTCTCACTTCAGACCTGGACACTTCACATTCCACTACTGGCCAGCATATAACATGTTACTGTCGGTTTATTTTGACATATAAATGTCCTGCATAGAGCTGATATAAACTAGTGTATAAATCATGCTGGCTGAGATGTTGCGGGTTGGTCTTACTAGGACAGGGTTCAAAGACCTGGGTTGCAGTTGGGCTGTTAACATTCTTTTTCTTTTTTTAACTTTGGACAAATTAGTCCCTCAGTCTGGACTTTCGTATCCTTTGAGGCAGCATGATATAGAGAAATAGCATAGATTTTGAAGACAGGCAAACCTACTCTAAAGTCTGGCTCGGCTATGTATTAACTGTGCCCCTAAGCAAGTCCCTTTACCTCACTCACAGTCAAGTCCTTCATCAGTGTAATGGGGCTAATGAGATGCAGCTGGAGGGTCCTTTAAGAACTGTGACTAATAAATAAGGAACACCCAGAAAGCAAGTTACCATACAGTGGTTCTCAATAAGTGGTAGCTCTACAATGAGGAATGTTTGACTATGTAATCTCTAGGTCCTCTCCAGCTCTATAATTTTAGTTTAAAAAAACCCTTGCTTACCATTGATGGGGAACTTTCTGTGTAATAGGTGATATGCCAAAGATTGCACTTGCATTAGCTCATTAAATCTTTGAACAATTCTAGGGGGTAGATGCTATAAAATCCTTATAGATAAGAACACCTGGGCCCATAGAAGATGAATAAAGCTGCCCCTGTCACAAAAATAGGGACAGACTCAATTTTTGGATCTAAATATTATTGGCTCCAGAACTCTCTTAAGAGTAAGGCCTTGCTAATAATACAGATTCAAATATATTATCTCTTTTTTTGAAAGACTGAATATTAATTCCTTCCTCAAATGCAGAGGGCCCAACCAGAGACCTTCTGAGTCCTTCTGGAAACTTTAATAACACTGGGACAAGAAAGCCTCAGTACAACCCATACCAATACTGTGATTGGAAGTTATAGTATAACCGAGAACCATTTGTCAATGCTACGAAGAAAATGAGACTCAAGTGTTCGTCCATGTTCTAAGTGAATGAGAAAGGTGCCACTCAGGCAGATGGGAATCAATGAGAAAAGTTGAGATGTTTGGACCATTGGCCTGTTCTCATCTATTCTAGAAAGATTACTGAAATTCGTGACTGTCTCCACTCATTTCCCTGAAAATTCCTGTTTACTGAGTATCTATGCTCTGCCATGCAGAGTGCTAGGATCAGGAGTATAGGGAAGAAGATGAGGTCCTTATGCTTAATCACTTGAGATATTTACTTCATCGGGATGAGGAGAGTGCCCTGGTTTGTTGCATTTGTGAATTTCTGTGATGCAGGTCCTTCCAATCAATGCCACTGTCAAGCTACAACCATGGTGTTTCTGAACCTGGAGTTTGGAAGAGATGCTCCTGAAAGCTCTGGTGGACTGGTACATGCCAGTTCTAGTACAGGCCACCAATTTTCCCACTGGATCCTTAAATGTGCTCCTTAGTGGGACTGGTTAATGTCTATTCATCTTTCAGGTTTCCCCCCGAATATCACTTCCTCAGTAACTTCTATTGGACCTTTGTCCCAGGTCAAAAGTCTTCTGAGAGCTTGAGAGGCCTTTCTAGTCTTTTCCATTGTCCATGATACAAGAGAAGGCAACTACAAGGAGACATTTTGGCTGTTACTACCCATGAGAACCCCTGAGTAGGGTATAGAGACCAGCGTGATATACACACAGCACTGAAACAACTTTTTGAAATGGGGCCTTGTTCTAGTTTGCTAGCTGCTGGAATGCAATATACCGGAAACTGAATGGCTTTTAAAAAGGGGAATTTAATGAGTTGCTAGTTTACAGTTCTAAGGCTGAGAAAATGTCCCAATTAAAACAAGTCTAAAGAAATGTCCAATCAAAGGCATCCAGGCAAAGATACCTTGGTTCAAGAAGGCCGATGAAGTTCAGGGTTTCTCTCTCAAGTGAGAAGGCACACAGTGAACACAGTCAGGGCTTCTCTCTCAGCTGGAATGGCACATGGCGAATACGGCATCATCTGCTAGCTTTCTCTCCTGGCTTCTGGTTTCACGAAGCTCCCCGGGAGGCATCTTTCTTCTTCATCTCCAAAGGTCTCTGGCTGGTGGACTCTCTGCTTCGTGGTGCTGCAGCATTCTCTGCTCTCTCTGAAGTCTCTCATTCTCCAAAATGTTTCCTCTTTTATAGGACTTCAGAAACTAATCAAGACCCACTCAAATGGGTGGAGACATGTCACCCCCTAATCCAGTTTAACAACCATTCTTAACTAAATCACATCATTCAGCGAGATGATCTCATTACAGTTTCAAACATACAGTATTGAATACAGATTATTCTACCTTTAAGGAATGGGTTTTATATCAAAACATGGCTTTTCTTAGGGGG
>PVIY010006162.1:0-81440 GCA_004026745.1 Myrmecophaga tridactyla
TTAGGCTCAGACTCCGCATTCTCAGGCAGCTCCTCAGCCTCTCTGGGCCTCAGTTCCCTCTCTAGGAAAAAGAAAGCATTGGCCTCTTTTTCTAAGGTCCCTTCCTGCACTAATGTCCCACAAAAACCCTGTAATTTTAGGACAACAGCCAAGCGGCAAAGGCTGTGTCCCTTGACTAGCCCCGTGCTGGGCCAGGGGTAAGTGCTGCCTTTGCCCCTGCCTAGCTCAGCCCCTGACCCGGCCCCTGACCCGGCCCCCTGACCCCAGTCAGGTAGCATTGCCTTTAATAGATGTGCAGGAAAGCCTGGAGAGGGGCTGAAGACATCTGCCGTCACACTCACCTTGTGCTTTGGAGAAAATCATTTCCACCCTCTGAGACTCCTTTTCTTCTCTTCAGAGGAGGCATTTTGACTGGACCCTTCCAGTCCTGATATTCCATGTCCTATGACTCTATTTATAATGACCCCTGGCAGGGGTCAGGAGTGGCAGGATGGGGACCACGCAAAAAGATTTAGAGTCAATTCCAGCAAGAGATCAGAAAGCTGGACCTGCTAACCAAGCTGAAATGCACCCTGCATATGAAAGACTTGAGTAAAACTGAAAAGTGCAAAGCTAGAGAGCCCCATACTTTAATGTTCCTGCCAGGCTGAAAATCTCTCCTTTTAAGATGTGAAAGATTGGCTCCCTGAGACTTGTCTTCAATCATTTTCCATTCCTCTCCAGCTACTACAAGCTGCATTGAAGGCGAGGAAATCTGTGGTGATGAATTAGGAATCTATAGATATTCCTCCAGAGCTACATATGTTAAACCCAAAGCAGATCTTGGCTCAATTGAAATTAGATTATCCAAGAAAAGCCCTGCATGGCAGAGGGAGCAGGGCAGCCACACCCAGAACCGAGCTGCATTCTCCTGCATACCTCTGGGCCAGCGAGTCTCTGAAACAGTAAAATGAGGATAGAGAACTTATTATTATTTTTTTCTTTCAAGGCCATTGACTCACAGAATGAAAAAAAATCAATAGAGGGAGATGAAAGTAAGAATTGAGAGAGATTTGGGGAGAGAAAAAATAGAAGATATTGCACTCTCTGCTTTCAGAAATTAAGAATGGAAAGCATAGAACTCTATCTGAAAAATACAACCAGGAATAAAGAGACATCTCAGTTCTTTACTGTGACCAGTTATTCCAAAGACTGAAGGAGAGAAAGAGAAAGGAGGTTAAGGAGCAGGCAAGGGCCAGAGAAGCAGAGTCTGAAACAGGTGCCTAGAAATAAATAAAAAAAAATCAAAACTTGGAGAAGGAAAGGGAGAGAGTGTGCACACGCAAGTGGCATCTACAGAGGCAGAGACACAAAAATACAGGCAGAGAAAGAGAAGCTGGCACCACAAAACGTGAGCACAGACAGCTGATATGAATAGAAACAGAAAGCCAGAGCCAGAGCAAAAGCCATGTAAAAAAGGATATAAGAGGGAGACAGGCAGAGATTGAGCTCATCTAGGAATAGAGCTATATAAAAATAACACAGCCATCTCAATTTTTTGTGGGTTTTTTTTAAAGACAAAATATGACCAGTATTATTTCTTTTTCAGAATTACTTTTTAATGTGTTTTGATCCCTATTTGACTTTGAGAAGCACGGGCATTCTTAAAAATCCATTTTCCTCATTTGCTGTGGTTGAGAACACTCACTTACAGTTTTGATCGAGGGATTCATCACATATCACGCTTTAGCCTTCCAGGGTGTTGCCCTGAAAACCTTCCTAGTACTGTTGTGTTTTCAGAGCTGCAGGCTTATGTGGTCTTACCTCCCGGTACCACTAAATAAATTGCCACATTTAGCTGAACTCTGCCCCAGCCTCGCAGTTAAACCTCATTTATTCAGATACCACCAATTTCACTCTGCTCAGGGATAGCGTTTGCTGAGCAAATGAGTAATGAAGGTAGGATAGTGGCAGCAGACGTGGTGAATGCAAAAAAAAAAAAAAAAAAAAACACACGCCAGGGATTCCATCGCATCTTACCCGGTAAAGCTTCCCAAGCCTGCGAAGCACTCTCATGCCTTGTGCCAGGAATGCCTCCTCTTTCCTCCCCTGCCTTGTAAAATCCTTTCCATCCCTCATTCATTAATCAGTTCATAGCCTGTGAGTATCCTTTTCCAGCACCCTTACCCCCTTCTTTCTGGGGGTTAATCATTCCCTCCTTTGGGTTCCCATCACTGTGCTACTGAGCAGAGTGTCTCAGCCTCAGCATCACTGTATATTTTAGGCCAGATAATCCTTTGTTGGGGTAGGGGGGCTTTTCTGTGCATCGCAGGATATTTAGCATCACCCCTGGCCTCTTCCTACTAAATGCCACTAGTAACCCCCCCACCCCAGTTGTGACAACCAAAAAGGTCTCTAGACGTTGCCCAGCGTTCCCTGGGGGTGCAAAATTGTCCTTGATTGAGAACCTCTGTATTAGAGTGAGTTCTTTGGTGTGCCAGCCTCAGAGAAGGTGTGTCCTTGGGACCCTCAGTGCTAGAACAGGGCCGGGCCTAGAGAAGACACCCGTATTTGATGGAGGAAGGTAGAGCCCTGCTTTCAGATACTCGGATGTGCCCATGGGCGGACAGAAATAAGCTGTCCAGTTACATGTGAACCATGCCGAGCACTGAAATAAGAGCATGTTGGCATGTTAGATATGTAACCCAATCCGCAAGTCTGTATGGGTTGCTGACCTACTATGAACTGTGTTGGGCACACATGAGGAATAGAAAAGAAAGCTCCTACATTGAAGGCCATTGCAATCTAGTTAATCAGGAAAGGCCTGCAGCCATGGGGCACTAATGTGGGGATACCAAACATTATAATGAAGTTCTGCAGCAGTGCTGAGGCCTCTGTGAGGGTTTGGGGGTCTAGAGAAGGGGAAGTCAGGATGGGCTGCTATTCTTGGCAAGGGCTTTGGGGACTGTGTAGGACTTTATCTGGGCCTTTAAAGTTGGGTGGGACTTGGATGATATTTCAGTTTTCTAAAGCTGCTGGAATACAATAGACCAGGAATGGGTTGGCTTTTACAGTGGGAATTTATTAGCTTACAAATTTAGTTCTACATCCATGAAAATGCCCAAATTAAGGTATCAATAGGAGGTACCTTCTCTGAAGAAAGGCTGCTGGCATCTGGGACACCTGTGTCACATGGGAAGGCACATGGCCAGTGTCTGCTGGTCCTTCTCTCCCTGGTTTCGTTGCTTTCTGCTTCTGGCTTCAGTGGCTCTCTCAGATTCTGTGGGTATGTCCTTGTCTCTCAGTTCTTTGGGTCTTCTCTGAGCTCTCTGGCTTCTTCTGTCTTTTATCCTCTCATAAAGGATTCCAGTAAAAGGATTAAGACCCACCTTGAATGGGGGGTAGGGAGGGTGTCACATTTCGATTGAAATAACCTAACCAAAATGTCCCACCTACAATAGGTTTGCACACACAGGAATAGAGTAAAAGAACATGGAGGGCGGTGCCATGGTGGCTCAGTGGCAGAGTTCTCGCCTGCCATGCCGGAGACCCAGGTTCGTTTCCTGGAGCCTGCCCATGCAAAAAAAAAAAAAGAACATGGGCTTTTCTTGGGGTGCATGACAGCTTCAAACTACCACAAATGGGGATGGCAGAGTTGGGAGTGAGTATGGTGTGGCCTGGAGCAGATAAGTCCATTTCATGGGGTAGATCCAGCTGGCCAGGCCCAAGAATTGGACCTTGATTCAGGGAGGCTCAGTGACTTAAGTATATTAGTTTGCTAAAGCTGCCAGAATGCAATATACCAGAAATTGAACAGCTTTTCAAAAGGGAATTTATTAAGTTGCAAATTTACAGTTCTAAGGCCATAGAAATGTCCAAACCAAGGCATCCAGAGAGAGATACCTTAACTCCACGGAAAGGCCAGTGTCTGTCACATGGGAAGACACGTGGCTGGCATCTGCTGGTCCTTGTTCCTGGTTCTGTTGCTTCCAGCTTCTGATACCAGTGGCTTCCTCTCTAAGCATCTGTGGGCCTTCGTTTAGCACCTCTAGGACACAACTCTGGGTTCTGTCTTGCTTAGCCTCTTATGGGAAAGCACGTGGTGATGTATCTGCCCATATCTGGGCATCTGCTCTTTCTGTTGGCACTCCAAGGCCCTCCAAACATCCGTGTCTCCGTCAGCTCTGAAGCAGCTGTTCTCCAAGTGTCTGCATCTGAGGTTTTTCCAGAAAGTTTCCCCTTTTAAAGAACTCCAGTAGACTAATCAACACACACTTAAATGGGCAGAGTCCCATTGTAACCTGAGACAAATTAACTCCCCCTTCATTATTTTAAGTAAACTTTTTCTGGTTGTCAAGTTATCCATGATCCTCTTTGAAAATTAAAAAAAAATAGATAAAGAAAATTAAAATTTAAAAAAATGGGCGGAGTCACATCTCCATCTTATCAAAAGATCAGGCCCACAGTTGAGTGGATTAATCTCCATGAAAACAATCTAATCAAAGATTCCTTCCCTACACTATTGGAACCAGGATTCAATATTGAATCAGGACATGGCTTTTCTGGGGTCCACAACACTTTCTAACTGGCATAACACGTACATTCCAAACAGCCTGAGTCAGGATTTGTGACCAGGGATACTGGTCACAAATGTAGATGCTTTGGCCATCCAGGTTTAGGGAATCAGTACCGCTGGGGTGGGCCAGGAGTCTATAATTTTCAGATGATTGCCAGGTGGTTCTGATGCTCAGTAAAGTCTGAGACCCACTTCCTTGCAGGGACATTGAACAGTCTTAGTGACAGCCTTGGTTTTCCATTACATGAAGCCTGTAGGGTTTACTCAGTCTAGCAGAATGGTTAAGAGCAATGGAGCTGGACTGCCACTGCTCAAATCTGGGTCTGTCACTTCCAGCTGCGTGACCTTAGGCAAATTACTTGAAATCTCTGTGCCTCAATTTTCTCATCTGTAAAATGGGGCTAGCAATGTCCCTCCCACATAGGATCTTTCTGAATCAATACATGTAAATGCTTAGCATGATACTCGGAAGAGAGAAAATGCTCACTCAATAAATAGTATTATTTTAGCATTTGATTAGGGACATTTGCTGAGGGCTTGAAAAGGCTAAACCTACCTTTCTTTAAAAGATGGTCCACCATCCATAGCCTGCCCTCCTCTGCTCCCTTTTCCTTGCTTCCTGTTACTTCCAAACCTGAAGTCTGACTGGACCGAGCTCTCCCCCAGGTGGAAGACGGGCCCCTGAGGCTCTCAGAGTGAGGGGTGGGACAGCACTGGGACAAAGAAGTAGGGTCAGGTCCCTCCCTGTCTGCAGCTTTGAGAGGAGACGCTTCTCGCCTCCCCAGCCCTACGGAGGACAGATTGGAGACCCAGAACCTCCTCCTGCCTTTACCAGTTACTTTTTAGCGGGTTACTCCTTAGGGACTCTCTCCCCTAGGGAGGCCCGAACCAGGGCAGAAAAGGAGGACGAGAAAACGGCTCCACCTGCCTGGAGCGCCGCACCACAGCCTTCTGATTAGGACAGCACGGAGTGTGTCCAAAACCTGGCACGCACACGTCGTTCTTTGAGTCTCACAATGACCCTGAGAAGTGAGTGGGGAGAACTTGTTTATCCCATTTAAAAAAAAAAAAAAAAAGACAGCCTTATTGAGATAAAATGCGCATTCTGCACAATTCACCCTTTTAAAGTATTGTGTAAGCATCAGCACTATCTATTCATACATGATTCTCATCACCCCAAAAAGAAACCCTTTACCCATTAGCAGTCCTTCCCCATTCCCCCTTCTGGCCCCTGGCAACCACGAATCTAATTTCTCTCTTGTTGGATTTGCTTATTCTGGACATTTCATATAAATAGAATCATATACCATGTGCCTTTTGTGTCTGGCTTTCACTGAGCGTGATGTTTTCAAGGTTCATCCATGTTGTAAAATTTATCAGGACTTCACTTCTTTTTGTGATTAGATAATATTCCATCATTTGGATATACTAAATTTTGTTTATTCATTTCTCAACTGATAGATATTTGGGATGTTTCCACATTTGGGCTGTTATGAATAGTGCTGCTAGGAACAGTCATGTACAGATCTTTGCGTGGACACGTTTTCTTTGTTCTTGCTTATATACCTAGGAGTGGAATTGATGGTCATATAATAACTCTATGTATAAACTTTTGAGGAACATCCAGGCTGTTTTCCAAAGCAGCTGCAACATTCTACAATCTCACCAGAAGTGTATAAGGGTTACATTTTCACCCCGCATCCATGTCAATACTTGTTATTTTCTCTCTCTTTTTTTATGAAAGTCACCCTAGTGGGTGTCAAGTAGTTTTATCACCGTGGGCTCACCCCCATTTTATGGATGAGGAAATTAAAGGCTCAAAAACTTGAAGCCTGAGTGCACTTAGCCAAAATTCAAACTGGGCGTCTGACTTCCAAATCCACATTTTTCTATTGCATCATGCAGCTCACCACCTGCATGATTTTGTCTAGACCTGGCCCAGTCGCTGAGTCTAAGTGCTTCTTGGGATTCATATTGGTCACAGGACAGGGACGATCTGGCCATGGTTTGCTCATCTGAAGCTGACCCCCCTACCTGGTCATCACCCATCCTCTGGCAGGGCTGCCAGCCGGCGTGTGCACAGCTCGGGAGATGTATGGAGAATAAGGAAGGCACAGCCCCTGCTTTCAGAAGGGACTGATTGCTTGGATGTTTCATCAAACGAAAGATGGATTTTTTAGCCTCTGGGTATACACCATGCCAGCAAAAGACAAAAAGCTGCCCCAGGGGAGTGGGGGTGGGGGTGCCTTGGAAGATGATAGTCCAAGCCAGTATGTGGAAAATTTGGTGCCCACACTGAAAGGCATGGCCAGAAAAAAGAGGGCCAAGTTAGAGAGGCAGGTTGGACTGCTTTCAAGGATGGGTTTTAGCAAATAATTGAGCAATCTAGAGGGAGAAATAAAGAGAGAAGTAGAAAGGAGGGGAAAAAGAGCAAGAACTGATCACTGTAATAATACCAAATTTATATCTTCCATTTAGCAAGCACTCAGATGGGCCAGGTACTTTGCTAAGAGCTTTGCACACCCTACAAGATAAATATTAATAGTCTTATTTTACAGATGAGTAAACTGAGGCTCAGAGAGTTTAAGTGCCTTGGCCAAGGACACGTAGCTGAGAAGACTCAATTGGTTTAACCTCAAACCCCATTTTCTATGTGGAGCTGTGCTCGGGTGGCCATGTTTCTTGAAGATAACTGTGTGATGATATGGCTGTCACAGTGTGACTGTGTGGTTGTGAGAGCCTCGTGTCTGATGCTCCTTTTGTCTACCTTATTGATGGACAAGTAAAACATATGGATTAAAAATAAATAAATAAGAGGGGGAACAAAAGTTAAAATCAATTCAATAGATTGAAATGCTCATGATCGGTGAAGGGGAGGGGTAAGGAGTATGGTACGTATGAATTTTTTTCTGGTTTCTTTTTATTGCTTTTTCTGAATTGATGCAGATGTTCTAAGAAATGATCATGATAATGAATATACAACTATGTGATGATAGTGTGAGTTCTTGATTATATAACAAGAACGGAATGGTCATGTGATAAGAATGTTTGTGTTTGTATGTGGTTATGTATCATAAATAAAAAATAAATTAATTTAAAAAAAAACCAAACCCGCTTTCTTAACCACCCAAATATCCACTTGGTGGTGACTTAGTGGTACCTGTGTGGGAATATGCTAATGCTGTCAAAGGTACCGGAAATGGGAACCTGGCTCAGCCTCCCCTCTGGAAGGCTGATATCTGAGGAAATAGAGGTGTTCTGGAGCTGATGGATTTTACTATAATGGTTTCAGTCTGGGGCTTTCACACTTCAACTTCAGTTTATAGCTTCAGCGATTGATGTTTGCTCACTTATTTTTTTTTCAGAAGAAAAAGCCAATTAATTTTTAATCAAATTGAGCTTGAGTGTTTGACCAGTGAAGCAAAAAGTCTCCCAAGTCTAAGGATGGAGAGTGGGGATGGGACTCATTCCCATCTGCCCTTAAGGATGCGATGCTGCGGAACAGGTGAGTGACACCCCTGGGAATACCATACAAGGTTCTCAACTGATCCTCAAAGGAGCACAAAAGTTCCAAAAATCAATCCTTCAAGCTTTTGTAGCAGTATCTCCAAGCTGTTTGGGAAATTGTGGCTTCCAAGGGACAGCAGCTGGTCAGGACCCTGCTGGCGGATAAAACATCTGGCTGCATGAGGTTGGTTTAGATCAGCTGTTGGCAAACTTTTTCCGTAAAGGGCCCGATAATTCTAGGCCTTGCACACACAGTGTCTCTCATGTATTCCCCTCCCCCGCCTCCGCCTCCTCCTCCTTCAACACTTGAAAAATGTAAAAACCATTTTAGCTCATGGGACATACGAAAACAGATTTCGGGCCAGATATGGCCCACAAGCCTTAGTCTGCCAATCCTGGTCTATATGTATCTTGGAAACTAGCTTAGGTCAATTGCTTAACTCCTTGAGGCTTTAGATAATATGGTTTTTGAATGCCTCCTATGTTGATAGCTCTATACTAGTTGCAAAGGAAAGAACAGGAAGATAAACTAAGAGGCTTAGCTCTGGCCGCAGTGGGTATGATGTAGGAAAAACAGCAGTGGACCTGGACATCGAGTTTGGTCCCTAAAGAGCCTGCAGAACCACATCTATAAAATGGGAACAATAATGCATTATTTGAAGGATTAAATGAACTGAGGAATAATATAATTCTGAAAAGCACCATATAATAGGAGCTATATTTAGAGAGCTGAAGTTGCACATACCTTTGAATAACTGACAGAATAAGGGTTATATGAAGCTACTGGGCCAGAGATGTTACAGGTGTTGAGGGAAAAGAGGTTGACTGAGATGCTGTCATGAAGACTCACTTTTATGAGTACTTTCACCTGTGTTAGCTCATGAGCAGTTCAGGTAGTATATTAATTAGGATTGAGTTTTGCTGCTTGCTGCTGGAAACCCAAAATAATAGTGACCTAAATAACATAGAGGTATGCTCCTTCTTATTTAAAGTGCAGGGACTTGTAGGGCAGTTCCACAGTGTAAAGAAACCAAGATTCTTCTCTTTGTGCTCCATCATCTTTGCCATGTAGCTCCCAATCATTTGGTAATCTCATAGCCAAAGGGGCTGCTAGACCTCCATTCATTATGTCTGCATTCCAGGCATGTGAAGGATGAAGGAGCAAAGAAGAAGAGGGCTAAAGGACACACACTAGCCACCTTTTAGGGAAATTTCCTGGAAGCTGAGCCTCCTTACTTCTGTTTACCACTAATTGGCCATACCTAGTAACAAAGGAGGACAGGAATGCCAGTCTTTATTCTGGATGACCATGTGCACAATTAAAACAAGAGGCTCTATTTTTAAAGAAGAGGAGAATGACTATTTGGATAGACAATTGGCTATGGCTACTTCAGGAAGCCAATCCACAGAAAGAACAGGTGTCTGGAGGTCAGGGTCAGGGAGGTCTTCAAAAAAGGGAGTGAATCTGAGCATGGCCTTGGAGACGTGGATTGTATTTTAAGTGATGGAGATGAATGGAGAAGACATTTCAGGCAAGAGGGAGAGTGTAAGTAAAGGGGCAGAGGTATGAGAGTGCCCGTTATGGGGTAGGAGAGTAGGCAACTAGCCCAGCCTAGAACACTTCTGTAGAGGAAATCTGAGAATTAATGCTGGAAAAGGTCATTAAAATAATATTGTAACAGGGATGGAATCTACCTCCTCTGGGTGACAGTCTGCTCCTTGACCACTCTATGACTCCCAGAAACTCCTCCTCTTCCCCTTGATATGCCACCTCCAGAGGCTCCTTCTGCCAGAGTTGCCTCTCCCCAGGCGGTGGTTCTCATGACCTCTTTGGTAAACTCTCTCAAGCACATCTACCTTGACCTGAGTCCACTCAGTTCTTGGAGAAACTTGGTATCTTTGTCCACCAACATCTGCAAGTGGGAATTGCTCTCCTAACACCGATTTCCTAAAGCTGCTATCAAAAAGTACCTCAGACTGGATGACTTAAAACAAATGAAATGTACTGTCTCAGTTCTGGAGGCCAGAAGTCTAAAATTCAGGTGTTGCCTGGTGCCACGCTATCTCTGAGGGCTCTAGGAAATGATTCTTCCTTTCCTATTCCTTGCTTGTGGTGATTTCCAGCAATCCTTGGCATTCCTTGGCTTGCAGCTGCCTCGCTCCAATCTCTGCCTCTGTTTTCATATGGCCTTCTGCCCCACGTGTCTCTGTGTCTCTTCTTAGAAGGACACCAGTCATATTGGATTTAGGGCACACCTTAATCCAATATGGTCTCTTTCAGGGGTGAATTGGACTCTAGTCTCTATGCCCTCCCAGGTCTGGGGGTCACAGATCAAGTTCTCCAAAAGTACCTCTCATGCCACTCCATTCCAGTTTCTACTGGCCAGTAGAGCACCCTCACTTGGCTAGGTGAGATGAAGATGGATGTGCTGGAGTTACACCAATCCTTCCTATTGGCTTAATATTTGCTTTAAAAATCCCACCTCTCTACAATTGCCTCAGTCATTCTCTAACTTTCTCTTCAGCCTAGACTGAGGGGTGTGATGGGGTAGGGGTTGCAGAACCGGTGTGGGGCCAGTCTTGGCAAGTCCTACCTGGATGGTCTGGCATCTCCCGTCAGAAGATGTGTGGAAACTTGTCACCTGCAGTCCTCAGCCTTGGTGAGATTCCGAAACAGCAGAGCAAGTCCTCACTGAATGCTCTGCCCAACGGATTGTCTGTAGTGACTGCCCACTCTGTGTGAGCCACTTTTAGCCCGCACGTAGGAGGCTGTTACTACAGGTGTGGAGACTGACAGTAGAAAGGCAAGTGCGTGCTAGAACATTCTGGAGAAAAGTCAAGAGAAACAAGGCCAGGAAAGAGAGGTGAGGCGAGTCTGTAAATGGTGTTAATGCCTAAGAACCATAGACCTTCGCCTCTAAACACTGGGAGCTACTGAAGGATTTTGAGCAGGTTGTGACATGGTCTTGGTTGTGCTTTTGAAAATTTAATCTCAAAGTAGATTGTGGGATGGATTGGAAAGAAAGGGACAGATGTCTTCCCCTGGGAGTGAGTCCTGGAGTGGGGTAGGGAAAGAAAGAAAGGAAGAGGAGGAGAAAGGTAAAGGGGAAGAGAGGAAAGAGCAGGAGAAGGGACAGTGGGAGAAGGAGGAGAAGGACAAAAGGAGGAAGAAAAGAAGGGGAGGAGTAGGAAGGGGAGAGGAAAGGGTCACTCTGTTTCTTCATTTATTCAACAGGAAGTATATGATTTGTGAGCACCTCCCCCATGTGAAAGGGGCTTGGATAAAAATGAACAAGCTGTGGTCCTTGGAGGAGCTCACAGAATGGAAAGGAGGAGGGAGGAGAAGCCAGTTGACTTGTGTAGGGACATTTGAAGCTTACAAAAGACTTTCACAAATATTACCTCACTTGATCCCTGCTTCTGTCCTGTGAAGTAAGCAGGATAGATATTCTCATACCCATTTCACAGATGAGGAAATTGGGACACAAGCAAGTTAACCTGCTCATGGTTATACAGCTGGAATGGGGCAGAGCCAGAACTCAAATCCAGTGCTCTTTCTGTATATGAAACACAGGAAAGCTACTCAGAGCTCCAGGGATGTGGAGTTGGGTGGCATGATTAAGAGATGGGTCCTGGAGTCATAGCACCTGGGTCCAAAGCCTGGTTCCCTCTCTAACTAGCTGTGTTAACCTTAGGTAAGTTTCTTAACCTTTCTGTGCTCTAACTCTTTCATCTGAAAATGGAAAGTATGGTCCCTGCCCCCTAGAGTTTCATGAGGCTCACGTAAGATACTGCATCTTAAGTGCTCAGCCCAGGCCTGGCACGAAGGAAGCATTCAGCAAGCAACTCTGCCATTACTGTTATATTTTGAGGTGGTGAGACAGGGAGGATGCTCCAGGCAGAAGGACCAACAATGAGCCACCTCTGGGGTGTGTGGTAGGGACTCAGGCCATGGTTGGAACTTCTTTTCTTTATCCAGACCCCACATAACACCCTCTACCTAACTTCTGCTTTCTCTCCTGCATCCTCCTTCCATCCTCCTCTTCCTCTCCCTTGCTCACCTCCACCAGTTTTCCCTTTCTGATGCTCTTTGCTCAGTTTTTCTGGGGCCCCTGGGGACTAAAAGCTTTGCTGACACCTCTGCACCCCTTTTAAGAACCAGCCTTCCAGATGGCTTTGACATCTGCTGAGGAGCCTGCTCCAGAAATATCAACTGTTCGCCAGGCCTGGTAATAGACAAGGCCACAGCATCCAGTGTTTCCTGGGGGTGGTGTGGGGGTGGGGTGGGGAGAGGCTCCTGCAGGCAACTGTCTCTCCCTGCCCCTCAACCCTGCAACTCAGCCTTTCCTGATCTTCAGTCCAAATAAATGGCCTCTTTTTTATTAAAAAGGGAGAGAGAGAGAGAAAGAGAGGAGGGAATATTATTACAAACTGCCCCCCTGGTTCCACAGAAAGTAATCAGGAAAGAGATGAGGGGAGAACTGGGATTTGTGTTTATCACAGTTATTAATGGAAAATTATTTGTTCATCAGCCTGTAAAAAGTTCCCAACCTTGGCCAAGGTAATTACCAGCCTAGGTGGCGAACCAGGTCAGGGCACGGGAGAGGTGAGGCTGTCATTTCCAATTCACCAGCCTCTGTTTGCTGTTTGGTCAAGGTGTTCAAATGAAAAGGTTAATTAAGAATCAGGGGATTTGTTCATTGGGTTAAGTCATGTGTACACAGCAGAAATGCCATGTCTATACATGAGAATGGCTTTTAAAAAAATAATTCAATTCAGCATGCATTTATCGGCACCTCCTCTCTCATCCCACCCCCAACACATTCGAATCTCTGGATTGGACGTGTGCTGGGCTCGTCATGCCTTATGGAGGATGTGAGGGCAGGTGAGACATGGGCACTACTTTTCTGGTGCTCACCTGGGGAATTGGCTTACATCAAAATGGAGAGCAACTCACAAACGTGGGCTCATGCTGCAACTGGCTGCTTGCCTGCTCTGTGTCCCTAGGCAAGTCATCTATTCTCTCTGGGGGCCTCTTAGTTAACTCACCTGGGAAATGAGAGGGTTGGAGTAGATGAGCAATTCCTAATCATAATTGTCTGTGCTTTGAGGTGGGTGGGGTGGGGGATGCCCTGTAACAGAACAACCTGGGAAAGCTATTTAAACTGTGCCCCCCCCACAGGTATTTTCATATGTGTCCTCTACCTAGTATCATCCAAGTTCTTGGTACATGTAGTGGATGCTATGCAGTGCCACCCTAATCCCTTCTTCAGGACTGAGGTCCTCATTTCTCCAGCTGTTAGAGCATTGGCAGGTGATGACTCTCAGCTGAATCCCTCTCCAAGACTTGCCTTCAGTCAAAGAGAGCAGTTTCACCCAACGTTATGTGTCTTTCCAGGGGGCACCCTACATCCCACTGTGGATGTGGGGGTGTAAATGCCCAGTTATCCTGAGGACAGGACAACTCTGAAGGGTTATCCCAACTCCAGAGCTCCCTATAGGATTGGCCGAAACCTCTACTGTACCTTCAGCCTAATTCAGCTCTTTTCCTCTACCCAGTTCCATTTCCTTTACTCTCCTGCCTGCCCCCCAGGTATTGATCCCAAAAGCACTGTCAAACTTCCAGCAAACAAATCTCCAGAACTGAACCACCAGATCCAGTGATCACCAGGGGTCTTCCATCCATTTAGTTAACAAATATTTAGCACCTTTGATAACTCCAGCTCCAGAAGGTTTCCTGGATGAGGGAGATGCATGGTGGGCCTTGAAGAGTTGGCAGAAGGAGGAGGAAGTCAATGAACTTAAAAAAATCATTGAGTGTGTTATTATGGAGTTGGTGGTAGTTGTTGTTTTATCCCGGCTTGTGGAACAACCACCCCATTAAAGATATGGAAACCAACTGGCTCTTTACAATTATCATGGATTGTCGAATTTACTAATCCCAGCCCTGGAGTGGCACTATCTGCCCTCTAAAACGTGCTGGATGGTTACTCATTAAAAATTCCATATTGCTCCTGCATCAAACAAGAGTAAGCCCGAGACCCATGGTATTATTTGAAGCCTTTTTCTTGAACCTACCACCTCATTCCCACTTTGTGTTCTTTCATCTGAATCATCCCTGGAGACCTCAGCTGTTGGCCTCTTGCCCTGTCCCCTGACCAGGACCTTCATAGTCCCCTTGATTCTGTCATTGCCCTCCCAACCCTCAGCCTTTGAGTCCCTCCTCATTTGTATTTCAAACATGTTCTTCATTCCATTTGTCTCCTGACATGCCAGGAGTCTCCCCAGTCCAGCCCAGCCCAGGCCTATCCCAGCATTGCTTCAGTTGACCAAGTATTCTGCTAACTTGTAAACCCTGTGCCCAGAGACCAGACTTAGCACGATTGGGAGGGGGAGCTGCCACTCTTGGTGGAGTTGGGGAGGGTCTGGCTGGGGTATATGACAGAGGTGATCTTCCTATTATGCCCAGCAGGAACGCTGTCAGGTCCCCTCCTTTGCAGGGCTCTTCATCTTTATGCCTACCTGGCATTGTTTGGCTTTGGCTCCTGGTGCAGTTCCCCCAGGAGAAAGACAGGTTTGAGAGGAGCTGAGCCTTTAGTGAGGTACCTGGAAGGTAATCTGGAAGGAGAGATGCAAAATATGAAGGAACAACTGGAGAGTAGGTGGAGGAGGCCAAAGAGGGAGTGGGCGGTGGGGGTGGAGTGCAGAGGGGATGCTCTGTCCATGGTACTGAAGAACAATCTAAGAAATAATTCCTTGCTGAGTTTCTAGTTGCTGAGCTTCTACTCTAGACTCAGCACTTAGCCACTGTGAGGAACCCCAAGGACATAGGGGACCCAGATCTTTTAATAAAGTTGGAGACAATAAAACACCCACATGAGAACACATAGTAATAATTCTAAACAGTCCGAATAATGATGGGTCTCAGAAAACTGTATAGGGGAAAACGTTCTGGCTGTTTTTGATCAAAGGGTCACTGAGACAAGCTCCATTTTATGGTCTAGGTGCTTTGAAGCTTGTAATGAACATGTTCTTTCTTTAGTCGCCATCCCCTAGAGTATTTAAAGCCTAAAGGTCTTGGATATAGAACTGGTTGATCTAACTGCAACAGTGCAGCCATTTAAATTTAGGTGCTAATGCTATGTTTGAAATGTAAGCATGTCTTTAGTTATGTCTCTAAGAAGGATTGGTGAGTAATTTTCTCCTGGATGCTCCAGCCCCAGATGCTATGACCATGGACTCTCAACCCCTACTTGTCATTGTCACACCCAGCTGATCCTAATAACAGGAGGTTCTAGAGACTTCTCTCCAGGACAGCCTGAGGCCCCAAGACATGTATTTAGCAGTGTCTCTGCCACACCCACTGGTGATAGGGGCAGCCCCTCCTTAGTTCCTCCTCTGGCCTTAATATTGTGAGGACCTGAGCCTGTTGGGACAATGTCCATCCTCCTTCTCATCTCTCAGCATGTATCCTCCCTTGCCTGGAGTGGGGAGAGGCTGCAACTTTGGACTCCCCTCTTTGGCTAGGGGCCTCCTCTTCCTTCCCTACCCGGTCTCAGGAGGGACTGGAGAAAGCAGCTTGCGTGTGCTTTTCTTCAGATGTTCTTTGTGAAGGTCCACTCACTTATGAAGGAAAGGCACTGCTTTAGCTCTCTCTTTGGA
Source organism: Myrmecophaga tridactyla (assembly GCA_004026745.1). NCBI lineage: Eukaryota > Metazoa > Chordata > Mammalia > Pilosa > Myrmecophagidae > Myrmecophaga > Myrmecophaga tridactyla. Next base: position 15,725 of record PVIY010006162.1, read on the forward strand.
ATTGGAAAAATTAGTATTTCATTAACCAATATACTGGTCCTTGTCTAACTTGCTGTCTGAGGGGCAGGTCAATTGTCTATGGGGCTCAGTTTCTCCTTTAAATTGAGAGGAGTTGACCGGATGATTACAAAGAGTCCTTGTTGGCTCATCCCAGCAATCTAATTCAGAAAGCATTGGCTGGTACTTACTTACCTTGGATATATGTGCAGCCCATCTTTCCTCCCTATTCCCTGAAGTCTTAACTCTCTGAGCTAATCCCAGGGAATTTACCATCCATGGACACATTCTTTATTCTCAGCTGGGACTATTACTCTCAGTTCTATATGGCTCCATACCAAAGGAATCCACACCCACCTCCCCTGAGACCTGAACCAGAGTCAGCTTTACTAGTGAGCGCCTCCTTTACTTTCTATTAACTTTCAAGGGAAAAGGCAGAGGGCTTGAGCAGCCCTAAAGCTTCACCACCCTGGGAGGAGAAAAGAGTAGAGAGAAGGACTAGATTTTCATTCCTCTAGACAAAGACTCTCAAGGTTTCAGGGAGGGTATGGGTAATATCGAGAGGAGGCTGGTGCAGAGAGAAAGGTGTAGGATGAGACATAAACCCCAATTCAGTATGTAATAAAGATTACTCAAAAAGGTTTTCAGAGATGCTTTAAGCGGAGACATTGAATTAGGATTTGCAGAGATTGGGGCGAATCATATGTTGTGAAAACAGAGGTAGTAATTAGGAAGTTGAATGTGTTTGGAGAGCAGGAGAGCTCAAATAGGTTCAAATGGGTCAGGCAAAGGGGCTGTGGGATGCATTTGGTGAGTTGCAGACTGTGGGGTGAGCAGATGACAAGAGCCTTGCATGCTGGAGTCTAGATTTGCTGCAATAGGGACAAAAGAGAGTTCTTCCTGATGCTAGGTCTCTGTGGATTGAATTTTTACCCTGGGACCCACAAACCTGGGGAGAAGTTAGGGCTCAAACATTAGCTGGTGAATGTGTGAACTTGCGTGGAGGTTGCAATGGAGATGAAATTCATTTGGATCATTCTGATTTGATCCAAATTAGTTTTAATTTGGTCAAGAGTATTAATTAGTAATTGATAATTAGCTCCATCTCAGGCCTAGGCCCCAGGGACTGGCTGTCAGGCTATTTGATTGCTTCCCTGCCAGGAGAAATGAGAGTAGAGCTTAAATGTTTGGTAAATTCTGGGTTGGGGAACAAGAATGGATTTTTTTTTCTCTTCAGCTCATTGATTTTGTTATTCTCAATTGCTGTCCCAGTGGATCCCTCATCCCCCGCACATCCCTAAAACTTCTGTCACATCTGGCATGGCTGAGGACAGGAAAGGAAAGACTGAGAGGAGGTACATACCACAGAGTCTGGGGCCCTTCCTGAAGCCACTGCAGGAAGTTCAGGCACATTTGAGTGGGCAGCAGGGCAGCACCAACCAGTGAGATGCAGCCATCTCTCACTTCTTGACCACCCCCCCCATTTCCACCCTACTCCCCAGATGTGATAGTTGCCTTTAGCAGAAATCCAAAAGCTTTCCTTTTCTTGGGCCCCTGGGTGAGATTTTCCCTTCCAGGTTTCACCTCTTGCTTCCTCTCAGCAGCAGCAACACTGGAGTCAATGGTGGAACTCACCACTCCTTGCCCCCCACCAGCCCCAGCTGTACCAGGGGACAGTCTTGGGAGCAGCAGGAAGGGTGGGGAAAGCATGTTGGGCCCACTGACATGAGTGAGTCACTTTGAGTGGGAGTAGATGACAGAGAGAATATGAGTCAGTGAAGCGAATACAACGTGGGTGAAAGCAAGGGTTTTGTGCATCTTTACCTGCCCAAGGAAATGTTAGAACTCCCAGGATCTTGCGGGGGGGGGGGGTTGTCCAGCTGGTACCCATTGATGCCAGGTTAGCCCAGTGGCCCTGCCATTGTCAGGTCTCTCTCTCTGGGTCACCATTATGTATGGCATTGCTTTTCTGATCTTGCCCCATCTGTATTCTGTAGTGCTCCCCTGTGTGCCTTTCTTGGACCGCTTAGCCCTTCTTGGTCAGTGAGATTGGTGAACACCGACTTCAAGAAATCCTTAGCCAATGACCTTCCAGCTACTGGTTCTGCATCTTTCAGAGGGGGGTGGAGTGGGTGGCCAATGACCTGGTCTGAGTTTTGGAGCAGATTCTGCCATGGGGAAAAACCTTAATCACTGGACATGGACATGTCTCTTTTTAGGAAATGGAGAGAGGGATGTTGTCCTGGCTGCTAAGGGCTGCTCCTTCCTTCCATTGCCACACCTTGATAGGAGCAAGAGAGCAAGGTGGTCTGGGGAGGCTGAGCTATATACAAAGAAAAAGAGCAGGGGCCAGCTGCCACAAGTCATACAGGAATGGCAATTGCCAGGTCTTTGTATGTGCTGTTCCCTTCACATAGAAGGCTCCTCCCCCATATATCTGGTCGGCCAATTTCCTCACCTCTTTTAGATCTTTGGTCAAATAACTTCTCAGTGAGGTCTCCCTGACCACAATATTTCAAAGGTTACCCACCCCAGCATTTTCTATCCGCTTTTCCTGCCTTGTTTTCTCTATCACTCACTACCATCTAACATACTGTATCTTTTACTTATTTATGTCTACAAGGGTAGGGAGTTTTGTCTGGTTTGTTCACTGCAGTACCTTCAGGATCTAGAAAAGTGCCAGGCACTAAAAAGATGCTCAATAAATCCTAGATGACATATGAATTAATGAAGACAATGCTGAGTGCTGTTAGGACAGGTTATGTGTCCAGCAATGGGTTACCCTCTGCTAGGGATAGAGTGAACAAGGTCTCAAAACGAGAGTCAGAGGAACTGGGCTCACGCTCCCTCCCTGCCCCTTACCAGCAATAAAGCAGATTTAAACCAGTCCACTACTTTCTCCCTCCCAGGGGACAGTGAAACTCAGGCCAGGTAATGGAAGTGAAAGCACTTTGTACATTATAAAGGGCTGCCTATTGTCCCCATCATGACTCCACCATTTTGTTTGGGGTTGACCCCAAGTGAACGTGTGGGTGAGTGCGGAAGGTCTCTTAGAGGAGGTAAATCTTGAGTTGGGCTCCGAATATACAGAGGGACAGCAGGAAACAGCACAGGCAAGAGCCCAGAGGAAAAAGAGTCTGCGTGGGGAGGAGAGCAGGACTGCTCTGGAGGTGATTTCTGATGCTGATCCAAGGCCTAAGAGTTTGAGGGAACTTCTGTCTGCCATGCTCACAGCTTCTCAGGCTAGTGTCCGGTCTGAGCTGTGTTCTATTGTGTTGCTTGTTACAAGGAACTGTGACCCAACTGCAGCTGCCTTGAGCAAGGGTGTGTTGCTTACAGGTAAATAAAATCGGTGGCCTCTGGGCAGTAGAGACAGGTGTCCAGAGGCTGGAAGTTCTGGGACTCCATCCCTTCCCCTGGGCCCCCCTTGATGCATTCACTTTGCACAAGGCCCAACTTAGCTGCCCATATCTTCTCCCCATGTCACAAATGTTTTTGTTTCATCCACTGTCCCTGAGTACAGTTCCTATGTGTCTTAGTGATGTTCTCAAAGGAGAGAACATTTTTGTGCCCTTGACTCAGCCTGTGGATGTGGGAGTCACTTACCTAGTCCTCATTTAGACCCCTGTGGCCTGGAGGGGTCCAAAGTCATATGGTAGATAGGCTTCCCCCATCAGGGTCAGGGGGCTTGAAAGGCCAAGTGGCTAGAGCTTGAGTTTATGTTCTCATCACCACCCTGCAGGCCAGGGCTCTCGGGGGGTTCTGGGGGGAAGAAAAAGGCCCATCCCCAAGATGACCCTGCCTGAATTTTAAGCTTTCCCTTCAGTGCCCCTTCACACCAGCCCAGCTTGCAGACTCTTCAACCCCCAGTGCCCACCCCTGCCTATGCCATCTCCCTGTGTGGCTCTTCTCCATTGATTTGGATCCCATCCATGCTACAAAGCACAGCTCTGTCTCATCTTCTGCTGGAATACTTCCTGACCCACTCCTCACCTCTTCTTATTCTCATTGCTCTTCAAGGCCATTCCTAGTAGCCATTAATGTCAACTGTCTCCTAACAGATGGGCTTTGTAGGGTTCTCTTGTATCACTGTTGAATTATAGTTCCTTCATGCCTGTCTTTTCAGTTGGTCAACAGGGCAAACGCATGTACAGCCTCAGGCCTTTTCTGGGTATGTAAAAGATCCTTGTAGAACTGCCTAATTATTTCCCTTCTGGGCTGGAAGGAGTTGTAACCATCATCAGGTCAAACCTGTTCATTTTAGACATAAGGAAACTGAGCTCAGAGAAGAGAAGTGTTTTGCCCAAAATTACATAGTCAAGGGGATTGGAATTCAGGTCTCTTGGCTGTCCAGACAAGAAGCAATGTGATCTGTTATAAGGTTGGTACCACCAAAGTGCTACAGAGTGAACCAGAGCCAACCGTGGCAGCCAGGGAGGTAAGTGGCTGCCTCTTTGGAGCAATGCAGTAACCCCAGATCCTGTTTCTCCCTGCAGGGCCCCAGGGTCTCCCATCCAACCTGGAGCCCTTTGTTCCTTTGGAGACAGGCATTTTCCTCTTTAAGATGTGAATCCTTGAGAGATCCGCTCAAGAGCACAGACTGGCAGAGAGTTCTAGCTGGGTTCTCCTTGTGGACAGAGGGAGGAATAGTGTGGTAGAGGAGACTTAACAACCTCACCTGTTTCTCTGCCTGGCTCTGGCCATCAGGACATGGTGTATGGTTCCTGATTGACAGGTGAACCAAATAAGAGCCAGCCTGGGGATCTGGGGAAAATACATTCCAATTAAATGTTGTTTTCAGGGTTTTGCTGCCCTGTAAGGGAGAGGCAGGCTAAGCTGGGCAACTGGCAGGCTGGGTGGGGCCTGACTTTCCCCAGCTTCTGGGGTGCATGGAGTTTTGGGGTCTAGAGATCCCAGCCTTGAGGCAAAGCCTTACTTGTAATCCCGTTTGATCTCACCCTGTTTTATTTGCTCCCCAGGGAGCGTTCACTGAGTTTTTGTCTTTTTTTTTAGGTTCACTGAGTTTTGCAGATGGGAAAGAGTGAGGCCGGCAGTCGCTAAGTGGGTGAACGACAGAAAAAGAATTGGATTGGGGCTTGGGCCCGTTGTGTGATTTTGTCCGGTCCTTTTATCTTGTCAGGGTTTCTTCACTCCAACGTGGAACTTAGGTCGGATCAGTGACTCGCAGCCTCTTTTCATCCGGCGAGGAGGGCCACCTGCCCGCCTCTTCCGTGGGCTGACTGGGGACCTCTGCAGGGGCTGGCATGCAAGCCTTTATGCTCCCCAGAAAGCTCACTAGGCAATGGCCAAGATGGCATTAGAGGGACATCCTTCTATCTGTTCTTAAATTATATGACGGCATTCAAAGCTTTGGCATTTGATGTTTAGGAGTGAATGGTCTGCTGAGCCCCTGGGACACTGTCTTGAGAAACTAATTTTTGAGGACCCCCTGCTCCAGAGCTAAGAGGCCATGATTCTGGGTTTCTGGGTGGGCCCAAGTCTCAGCCACTTGGAGGAGAGGCCAGGACCAGGTGTCCAGCCTCCATTCCCCTCGTTTATCAGGGGCCTTAACTCCCCTAATGCCACGCCCCGCCCCCCACTTGCCTGGATACCAACCAGTGCCTGAAAAGGGGATCAAATGCCCAGGTCTCTCCATGGGGCTTGGGCGGCTCCAGCTCGGCACTCTCCCTCTGGTTCCCTGGGGCTTGGAGCTGGCTCTTCTCTGTTCCTCCATTCCTTTCTCTGTCTGCAGTGAACACTGCTACACAGGGAGTCTGGTTTGCCAAGCTTTGCTCCAGTCGCGAGATGCTAATAGATCCCCTGAGGCTGCCAGGCTGGGAAGGAAGCTGGCGTAGGGAAGGCAGGCTCAGAGGCAGCTCCCACCCGAGCCCTGAGCCCTGCGGTCTGGGGAGGTCTGACTCTCCCGAGACACCCTGACCAAGGTCATTCCTTCCTCCAGGTGGTCAAGCTGGGCTCAAGGGCACAGCTGGATTGTCCTGCAGGTGCCTTCAGGAAGCAGGGAAGTCCTCCATGATGAACCCAGTTTGGAATTCTTTTTGCCCCAGACCCAAGCCAGAGTCTGAATGTGATGATTTCAGAGTCTGAATGTGATGTACTATTCCAATGAAACTCGAAGCCAGAGAAAGAAGCATCTCATTCATTTCTTACCTCCCAACATCCCTGTACTGCTGGCAGCACTTTTCTATTTATAGGCATATAAACTGTGACCCAGAGAGGCAAAGCAACTTGCCCAACATCACACAGCGGGCGGGAGGTAGAGCAGGAATTTCATCAAGGCTATCTTCCCACTTCATCGCCTAAACCAGGGTGAGAAAAGCCAGGAGTTGCAACCCCATTTATCTGTGGACAAAAGGGGGCCCAGTTTCTCTCTTCTCTTGCTCTAGATGGGTAAAGACTTTCCTCCTGCCCCTACCCACACTTGCTGCTCTTGTGAGTGCAGCCGAGTCAATGTTTCTTCTGTTGGAGAAGGAAGAAATGCCTCATCTTCTGCTAGCAGAAGTCAATAATTTATGAACTACTGCTCCAGCCAGAGCAAAGAGAGATTTTTTAAAATGCTTCTTAAAATCCAGTATTAACAAATTTTCTAAAGGGTGATGGGGAGATAAATATTTTACGAGCTAGCAGGGGAGCAGTCTCCTGAGATGGGCAGGGGCTTGGCTGGGGAGGTAGGGGAGAGTCGGGATTGGGCAGGCTTGGCTGTGCTGTGAGCGAAGACTCTAAGCCCAAGACTTCCGTAAGCTCAAAGGAGACACCCTGGGCAAAACAGGTGCAGAATTGGGTTCAGCAAAGATCCCCAAAGGGCCTCCATCCCCAATGCCTGTTAGTCACTGGCCATCTGTATCCAGGCCCGAGACGACTGTGGATTTTAACTTCTGACTTTTTGGGACCTGTTGCTCTAGAACGGTCCTCCCGGCCTTCTTCTCTGTAGGTAGCTAAGACCTCTGTGTTGCTGTTCGGTACTCAGTCTCCCCTCTCTGCTGTGCGGCCAAGTGTATTTCCACTCTTCGCTGACTTTGCCCTTGGCCGTGAAACTGCCTTTGGCTAATGAATTGGGGCAGACATGACTTATGGCATGTGTGAGTAGATGCTTTAAGGGTGCTGGGTGGGGGTGGGGGGGTGGCTTGGCCTCCCGGGCTCCAACCCTGTGCCCTGAGCAGATCGCACCTCACGTAGCCACTGTTCCTTCAACCTGGGTCCCAGGATACGAGGCGCATAGAGCCGAGCCGGATCCCAGCCCTAGCCAGGAGAAGTCGCCATAGCTGGCCTGCAGGTCTGTGAGTGCATTGTAATAAGATACTGAGATCTGGGGATTGTCATATGCCATTATCACAGCACAGTTTACTAATATGCCCTCCCACCCCTTCTGTCTGCACGCGCAGTTGGAGAAGCACCTCCAGTCCCCTCCCCCAGGCTCCCTTTGTTGCAGTCAATCCTTTTGAAGAGCACCTATGAAAGAAAAAACTTGTCAGCCAATTTAGGATCACACAGCTTTATTGAGCAATTCATGAATTGGGCAGCTTCCCATTCAGAAAGTAGCTGGGAGCTCCCCCGAGGGGTTGAGAGGGGAAGCAAGTGAGGAAATGTCCCGATTGCTGACATTAAGTTTCTGTTTTACATAGGGGAGTGTCTTACAAACTGGGGTGCAGCTATACGTTAGTTAGTATGACGTGCTTGTCCAGTCTATTGGATAGCTCTCTCTATTGGACAAAACTACTTCTATTGCCAGGTGTTGCTTATCAGCAACTCTGTAGGGTGTGTTCCGTTTTCTCAGGCCAGTGGTTTCTGTCTTCTGGGCAAGAGGTCTTCTGGGAACACCCAGTGAAGGAGGCCATTTCATTTTACTCAACTGTACCCACTTTCCTTTCAGGCGTGCTCCCACTAGGGAGCGAGACCTGTCCCCACCCCCCCACCCTCACTTCTTCCATTACGTCTCGGACCCCCTCCGATCAGCAGTGCATTGCAGTAAACAGCGACTGGGGCCTAGGTGGAGGAGGGACACAGTGATAAAAAGCAACTAAGAATTAGTTGACCTTTAAACTTGATTACATTTTTCGTTTATATTTTTATCCAGTAAAGCAGCAGTTTATGAATATTTGAAAACCAGTACACATACCCACAAAAGGTATAGTATGTATTTGGTCATTGCTTGATATGCTACCGATTCATGGATTCTTTGCAACCTTAGGAGAGTGTGAATTTTGCTGTAAGGTAGACTACTTCCCAGCAAGCGCTCAACCTCCCTGGACCTCCATTTTCTCTTCCATACAATAGTGATAAATGCACCTATAGTGCAGGGTTTTCCTAAGGATTAGTGTGAAAACATCCATGGAAGAGCCCTTGGCAGAGATGGAAGATGCTTAACTTGTCTAATATTTCTGTCTGGTTCTTCCTTTGCTGATCACTGAGCTCTGTGACCTCAGTCAGTTTTAGAGCCAACTCTGGCCTCAGTTTGCTCATCTGCAGAGTGGACATCACAGTCCTTATCTCAGAGTATTGCCGGGAGGATGACCCAGGGTTCTGACTGTGAGAACCCCTGGGGGACAGCAGCTACTGAAGTCATTTCTTCTTTCTTTTCTTCTGTACAAACCCCTCCTATCTTTTTTCATGAGTAGGTACAAAAGTTGCACCTTCTCCAGTTTTCCCAAGACCCTATTCCACTCAGGAGCCTCCTTCAGGGAAAAGCTCCTTTCCAGGAATGCATTCGTCACATGCTAAAGACCTGACTGGTGATGTCAGTAGCAGAGAAGACCTAATCACAAATTAATTTAAGATCCTGTTTACGCTTCTCAGCCCTGATCATGTGCTACTTTGACCTACAGGGCTGAGTCTTAATTAAAGCACTGAGTTCCCGGCAGTGAGTGACAGTTTGGATTTCTCAGGCCTGTGCCAGCCTCACAATTGCCTGCACTACCTGAGTCCACATCTGGTGCTGTCACCTAAGTGGCCAGATTACTCTTTGTAATATAATTGGAAATAAAATCCCACCAGGCAGGGGAAAAACAAGGCAGATAGAGCATTTGACTATAGCAGGGACCACACCACTTTTTTTTTTTTTAGCACTGAGCTCCTTTTCTCACACCAATAACTGGCCCACAGCAGCCTCCCTCACCTACCTCCCAGGGGCCTGGACATGTGCTCCTGGCTTACACGCCCCTCCCTGTGTTCTCTTGCTCTGGACTTTTGCTCTCTGCTCTGAGGACAGTGTCAGGATAATGACATTACAAATAAGTAGGATTGATTGAGCACTCATTGTGCTAGCACGGCACTGAAAGTTCTAAGGGAGGCAGTGAAAGTTTCAGTTCTGGGTTTGGGCCCCAGCTTTGGCTGTGTGACCTTGGACAAGTTACCTTCTCTAGGTTTCTGTTTCCTCATCAGTAAAATGAGGATATAATAGCACTGCCTGGTAGGGCTGTCACGGGGGGGCTAAGGAAGGCATTGCTTGTAGAGTGCTTGGCATAGCCACTGGCACATGGGAAGAGCTCAGAAAATGTCAGATATTATTATTTTTTTCATGAGATGATAACTTCTCCCAATAACCCTCTGGGCCTTATGCCCACTGTAAGAAAAGGAGACACAAGGATGTTAAGTAACTTGCCCAAGTTCACATAGCAAGTAAGAGGAGTTGCGCCCAGCTTTATGTGCTTCCAGAGTCCATGTGTCGAAAGAAGAATCAAATGCCTGCCTAGATGTCCCCCCTGGAACCCAGTCTGAAAATCGCAGCCAAATAAGCGAGTCACAGCGTGTGGTGAGGCCCGTGGGGATGCACTGGGACCATGAAAGACTGGAATCGGAGCCAGATCTCTTGGAGCAGCTCACCAGCTCTGCACCTCACTGATTTTTGGCCTTTGAAAGTTCCTTGACATTACTCAGCCTCAGTTTCCTCATCTGCACCAAGGGTGTGCCAAACGCTTACCTGTGGTGAGAATTACATAAGCGTCAGGATGCAAAGCAACATAGCACAGTGTGTGGCACATAGTAGATGCTCAAGAAATGTGGACTCCTCTTCTTCACTGCTTACAGTTTTGGTGTTGAAGTGCCTCCAGACACCCTTGCCCTGGACCACCACCCCCTCTGCTGAGATGTGGGGCCAGTGCTAAGGGGGGGGGGGGCTCCAGCTCATCAGTTCCTGGGTTCTTTTGGGGTATCTTTGGCTTGCTTTGATCTTCAGGCAGCACAGACTCAACTGTGGGTGACACTCTCCAGCTCCTCTCTAGCTCCCTAGGTGACCTTGGTGAATCATTTCTTCTCTGTGGGTCTCAGTTTCCCCATCTGTCCCATAAGTGGCTTGGCCTAGATCAGGGGCCCCAGTCATGATTTCTTGGCTGGGCTGCATCAGAATCATCTGGGAAAATATTTTAAAATCCAGTTTCCAGAAGATTGGCTTTAGTAGGTAGGTGGGACCTGGGAATGGTATTTGCTTTGGAAACCATAGACTGAGTCTCGAAGCCCCTCGCAGTTTCCGTAGGCTGCCACTCCAAGTAAGGACTGTACTGCCGGTCTCTATGTGCTTCCCTCCCTCTGGGGCCACGCCACACCCCCACCTGGACTGGGTGGTCACAGCGAGGGACTCAGGAATGCTGGATAGAAGGAGGAATGACTTTCCAAGTCAAACAGGAACCTTGCCAGATGCCTTGTAACAATGACACACTCCATGGGACCGGTTCCCTCTTTCTACTGATGAAACAGGACACGTCTCAGTGGGGAGATGAATGCTGATGTCCAACACTCTCCCCTCAAAAAAAACCACCACAACAAAACACAAACACAATAAGGGATCCAATTTGAGGTTTAGTCCAGGCCTTGGCTTTGCCCAAACTTTATGAAGCAGCTAGAAGTATGAAAATTTGGGTGGGTGATGGGGAGGAATGGTCGATGGCAGGGAGGGGATGCTAGACTTTTACATTTGTTCCCAGCGGGGCATACCTGCCGTGGATACCCCTCAAGGTGTGGGGTTCTCCTCCAGAGAGTGAGAGGTGAAGCCCAGGATGGTCCTTTGGCACTATACCCAATGGGAAATATGTGCTTTTTCAGGGTGATGGGGGAGGAGCCAGTAGAGATTGGCAAGAAATAAGGATCAATGGTGGCAGGAAAGCTCAATTGTACTGTAAAAGGACTGCTTATTTTATTTGTTAACTTCAGCACAAAATTCACAACTTACAAGATGGTATCCTGTAAAAAAGCATGGCCTTGGGTGGGCCATAGTGGCTCAGCAGGCAGAGTTCTCACTGCCATGCTGGAGACCCAAGTTCGATTCCCGGTGCCTGCCCATGCAAAAAAAAAAATATCCTTCAGAGAGCATCTTTGTTGAAAGAGGCATATATTGGAAATTACTTTTGTTCTACCATACACAGTCTTTTCTTCCTTGATTTTTTTCCATTTTAATTATCTTAAAGATTTTTCCATTTCAGTATGTATAGAATAGCCTCTATCAGCCATTTAGGTAATTTTTCAATCTTTTGATCTACAAAAGTTGCTTCAACACAGTAGCCCTAGGTGTACAAAATTCTATATGTACCATATATCTAGGAGTGGAATTTCTAGGTCCGAGGGCATACGAATTTTTAATTTTGATAGGGTCAAATTGCCTTCTTCAGAGTCTATACCAATTTACACTCTCACTAGCAATATATGAAAGAGTGTTATCAAATATTTTTTATCTTTGGTAATGTGATAGGTGAAAAGCATGCTGCCTCCTTGGAGCCTAATTTGCACTTCTTTGATGAGTGAGAGCGAGCATCTTTCCCTGTGTTTAAGAACCACTCGTCTTCCTTTCTTGCGAACTATTTTACATTCTTTACTCAGCTAGTTTTTTGTTTTGTTTGAGGTGCGTGGTCTGGGAATCGAACCCTGGTCTCCCACATGGAAGGCGAGCATTCTACCACTGAACCACCCCCGCACTCTGATTTAGCAAGTTTTACATTTGGATTATTGGTTCTTTTTCTAATAGATTGAGAGGAATCGATACATATTAAGAAAACAAGAGCTTTGCCTCTGCTAAAACATGTCAGCATGCTTCCCCAGTTTGTTTGCTTATGAGAAAATTTTGACTGTTATGTAGTCAAACTTACCAATCATTTCCTTATGACTTCCAGGTTTTGTATCATATTTAAAAGGGCTTCCTAGCTTTAAATTATTTTTTTTAATACTTTTATAGTTGTTGTTGTTTTGGTTTTTTTTTTTTTTTTCTTGTTAACAGTCATTATTTTTACAATCAGAAGGTTGGGGCAGGGCATGAGATGCTGTTGCGGCTAATGCATGCTGTCCTTATCTGCTGGCCCCCTGGGTGTGGGGAAGCAGTTGGACCTTCAGCAACTCCAGTCCTGCCAGTTCTCCCCTTTCAGCCTCTTACTTCAGAGCCAGGTGCACGTTTAATTCCCTGATGAGAGCACCAGCTTCTCCTGGAGTAACTGCATCATCAAAGTTGGAGGCTCGGAGGTGGTGAGAGGGTGCTAGCCTGTGCTCATGGGTTCCCCTTGTCCTCGAAGTTCCAGCTTGTCCTTGCTTCCCACTTCAGACCACCTGCCTTGCTGACTTCAGGCTACAGCACCAGCATTAGAAGAAACAACCTCCTATAGACTGCTTAACCAAGTTCTACAATCACATAGTCAAATCCCTACAATAAATCCCTCATTTTATACATAGGTGTCTTCTAGTAGTTCTGCTGCACCCGTCAATCTGGAGACATGGCAGGTTTCCCAGTGTCTAACAATGTGTGTGGCACATAACAGCTGATGAAAAAAGATTTGTGAAATGGGTGAGTTGACTTAATGAACAAATGAATGAGACATGGTCTCTGCCCTCAAGGAGCTCACAGTTCAGTGCAGGGATAGAGAGTAGTCAGAAGTTGGGCAGACAATACAGCCATCATAGGATTTTTTAAAATGTTTTTTTTTATTGAGATATCTTCACACAAACACAGTCCATGCAAAATATACGATCCCTGGCTCACAGTATCATCACATAGTTGTGTATTGGTCACCAAGATCATTTTTAGAACATTTGCAATACTCCAGAAAAAGAAATAATAAGAAAAAACTCATGCATCCCATATCTCTTACCCCTCCCTCTCACTGACTGCTACTATTTCAATCTACCCAAGTTTTTACCCCTTATTCCCCCATTATTTATTTATTTATGTTTGTCCTTATTTTTCACTCATTTGTCCATACCCTGGATAAAAGCAGCATCAGACACAAGGTTTTCACAGTCACCACACGGTCACGTTGTAAAATCTGTATAGTTATACAATCGTCTTCAAGAATCAAGGCTACTGGAACACAGCTCACAGTTTCAGGTACTTCCCTCCAGCCACTCCAATACACTATAAACTAAAAAGGGATATCTATATAATGCATAAGAATAACCTTCAAGATAACCCTTTGACTCTGTCTGAAATCTCTCAACCACTGAAACTTTATTTTGCCTCACTTGTCTCTTCTCCCTTTAGGTCAAACAGGCTTTCTCAATCCCATGATGCTGGGTCTCAGCTCATCCCGGGAGTCCTGGCCCACATTGCCAGGGAGATTTACATCCCTGGGAGTCATGTCCCATGTAGGGGGGTGAGAATAATGAGTTCACCTGCCAAGTTGGCTTAGAGAGAAACGTCTCATCTGAGCAACAAAAGAGGTTCTCTGGGGGTGACTCTTAGGCATAATTATAAGAAGGCTTAGCTTTTCCTTTGCAGGAATAAGTTTCATAGGGGTGAACCCTAAGATCGAGGGTTCAGTGTATTGAATTGGTTGGCCCCACTGCTTGTGAGAATACCAGGAATTCCCCAGGTGGGGAAGTTGAATATTTCCTCCTTTCTACCCAGTCCCCCAGGGGACTTTGCAAATATTTTTTTATTCTCTGCCCAAATCTGGGATGTATCAGGACATCACACTAACCCATCCATGTTGTTACATGCTTTATCCTTTATTCTGTCTTACAGCTGCATAATATTCCATCGTATATATCACAGCTGGTTTAGCCACTCATCCGTTGATGGACATTTGGGCTGTTTCCATCTCTTGGCAACTGTAAATAATACTGTTACAAACATCGATGTGCAAATGTCCATTTGTGTCCTTGCCTCCAGTTCTATGAATATATAGCTAGTAATGGGATTGCTGAATCATATGGCAATTCTATGCTTAGTTTCCTGAGGAACCACCAAACTGTATTCCCGAGCAGTTGCACCATTTTACATTCCCACCAACAGTGGATAAATGTGCCTCTTTCTCCATGTCCTCTCCAGCACTTGTCATTTTCTGTTTTTTTTTTATATTGGTCATTCTAGTGGGATGATATCTTGTGTTTTTTTATTTGCATTTCCCTAATAGCCAGTGAAGTTGAGCATTTTTTCATATGCCTTTTAGCCATTTGTATTTCCTCTTCTGAAAAGTGTCTGCTTATGTCTTTTGCCCATTTTTTAAATTGGGTTGTTTGTCTTTTTATTGTTAAGTTGTAAATGTCTTTATATATTCTGGATATTAAACCCTTACCTGATATGTGGTTTCCAAATATAGTCTCCCATTGCGTAGGCTGCCTTTTTACTTTCCTGACCAGGTTCTTTGATGCAAAGTGTTTAATTTGGGGGAGATCCCATTTATCTATTTTTTTCTTCATTGCTCATGCTTTGGGTGTAAGGTCTAAGAAGCCACCTTTGATCATGAGATTTATAAGATATTTCCCTACAATTTCTTTTAAAAGCTTTTTGATCTTAATTCTAATGTTTAGGTCTTTGATCCATTTTGAGTTAATTTTTGTATAGGGTGTGAGGTATAGGTCCTCTTTCATTCTTTTGCATTTGGATATCCAGTTCTCCAAATATTTATTATTTTATTTATTTATTTATTGAATAAATTTATTGAAGAGGCTGTTCTGTCCCTGTTGGGTTGACTTGACCACCTTATTAAAGATCAGTTGTAGATGACAGGGTCTATTTCTGAACACTCAGTTAGATTTGGTTGGTCGGTATATCTATTTTTATGCCAGTACCTTGCTGTTTTGATCACTGTAGCTTTGTAATATGCCTTAAAGTCAGGTAATGTGAGACCTCTGACTTCATTTTTCTTTTGGCTTTGTAGAATGAGTTAGGTAGCTTTCCCTCTGTGATGGTTAGGTTCTGGTGTCAAGTAGGCCAAGTGATTCTGCCCAGTTTTCTGGTCAGCAGGCATGACCCTGACCATCGCTGCAAGGATAATTAGTTGCTGGTTGATAAACCGGAAGGCTGGTGTATTAAATCATCAGTCAGTTGATTGCATCTGTGGCTGATCCCATCTGTGAGCAATTCAGGTGTGCCTCCCACAATGAGATAATTCAAACAATTGAAGGCTTTTAAGGAAGAAGAGACTCTTTCACTGCTTCTTCAGTCAGCAAGCCTTTCTTGTGTAGTTCATCCAGACCCTTCGTCAGAGCTGTCAGCTTCACAACCTATGGATTTTGGACTCTTCCATTCCCACGGTTGCATGAGACACCTTTATAAATCTCGTATTTATGGATATCTCCTGTTGTTTCTGTTCCTCTAGAGAACTCTGACTAATAGAGCTTGGTACCAGGAGTGGTTCTTGAGAAACAGAATCTTAAAAATTGGTTTTTACAATTGGTTTTCTACTCTGATTAGACTTAGAGGTACTAATGGCTCTGCTTCCAATCATCAAGATGACACTGACAGTCCATAGAGGGAGTTGACAAAAGAGATACTCAAAATACTACCATTAGATTCTGCTACTTGTATGCTCAAAAGGCAAGGCTCCCAGTGAGAGTGTTTCTGATGACTTTACAGCATTTTGTGGAATTAAGAGGTATAGTGACGTTGGCTGGTTGTTGTTAGATATGCTAGATTCAGTGATGAGGGAAAGGGATAAGCTGAAGGCTTCAAATTTGAAAATTGAGTGCTGTATGAATGATGCAAAATTTCAGTGCTGCCCTGAAATAAACTCTTATTCCCTGTGGTCACAGACTTCACAGCTCTGAAAACCAGACACAGAGCCTCATTGTGTGAGTAGCAGATTTACAATGTAAACTAAAATCTCAACCTTGCAGGGCATCTGTTGCTAAAGTAAGGGCTTTGGTTGGAAGAGAATGGGATCTTGAAAAGGGATGGTGGTTTATGACTTGATAACAATGGTGATTTTTGATGAGATTTTGCATGTCTGTTCGAACATCCTGAATTAGTTGTTTCAACTCCTGCATCTCATTTGAAATGTTGGTTTTTTCCTTTGACTGGGCCATATCTTTGATGTTCCTAGTACGATTCATTATTTTCTCCTGGCATCTAGACATTTGATTTCCTTATTTTGTTTATTCTGGGGGTCATTTTCTTTCTCTTACCTAGGGTTTTCTTGTTGGATGGCTTTGTTCTCTATCTGTTCTTTGGCATTCAGTTGAACTTATTCTAGACCTCTGGCATAGGTTCTGTTTAACGGATCATAATTTTACAGCTCTTGTTTTTCTATTTCTTGCCCTGGCTATGCGGAACTTTTTTTTTAAGGAGGGTTTCCTTAGGCATGATCGATCCTAGTCAGATTTTCCCGGACCAGACAGGCCCACATCACAGGAGGAGAGAGTAACCAGTGTCAAATTTCCCCGAGAATGAGGCATAGCAGATTGTCAGACTTTCCTATGAAGCCTCTAGACTCTGTGCTTTTCCTATCCTGCCCAACATGTGGCACTTATCTGCCCGCAGCTTCCTTCCAACGTAAATTGATGCTGTGCCTTTAATCTCAGCATCCTCTCTCTGCCAGTGGTGTGGTCAAGGCAGAGACTGAGGTAGTAGGTGGGCTTAGGCTGTTAATGTTTTCTGACCCCCAAGGGTTGAATTCCCTAAAGGAGAGCTGTCACTTAAGCTGGGCTCCACCCCCCTTTTCTTTGGGAAGATACACCTTTTAGGGAAGTAACCCCATTCACCAACCTAGTTACTTTGTTCTTCAGATGTGCCTTCATTTTGCCCTTGCCTGGAGCAGTGCTAAGATAGAAAAAAAAAGAGAGAGAGAAAAAAAGCTGTTTCAGAGCTGGATCCCAGCTCCCCGGGTTTGCCAATCAAGTGCTGGAGTTGGTATGTGGCTCTATGTGTCCCCAGGCTCTATGTGCCCCTTTTCTTGGGGTGCAGTCCTTTTCCAGTATTTTGTGCTGTCCAACTCAAAAGCCTCGGTTGTTTTTTTTTCTGTCAGCCCCACCCCCTCTCTGCTGGAGTGAAAGCTCCTGGTTCCTTTAATGCTTACTCCAGATTTATCTGTGCTTGGGGCCTGTTTTCAGCAGTCAGAATTTGTTAATTAATTCCACAATTGGGGCATGGTTGCGTTAATTCCTTATAACTAGTTAAGTTTGCTTCCTTTCACCTTGGGAAACCAGCCTGCTGGGCTCATGAGGGAGGGGCACTGGCCTGTGCAGTTTAGGAGACTTACAGCTCTGTGTGGGATCTCAGCCATTCCACATATTCCAGACTGATGTACGATATGTGTCTGGTCATTGATGTCCCCCCAACAGTTGTTCCATACAGTTTCTGGCTACTATTTTACTAGATGCTCTAGAGGACAAACTAAATTCCGCACCTCACTATGCTGCTATCTTGCCCCACGAGACCATCATAGGATATTTTTTGTTGTACTTTGTATGTCAGGGGTCACATGTCATTTTTTTTCCATGTGAATATCCCTTTATTGCAGCACCATTTGTTGACTTTCTGTTTGGTTGTTTTTTTGTTTGTTTGTTTTGTTTGTTTGTTTGTTCAGGAAGTGCATGAGCCAGAAATCAAACCCAGGTCTCCTTCATGGCAGGCAAGAATTCTATCACTGAGCTACCCTTGCACCTCCCGCCACAGGATTTTGACTTCTATGGTGGGACCATCTGGACAAGAGTAGGCCCTCACCTGGCCTCCCTGTCCCTGATTGCTTCTTGGTCTAGGCCTGTGATGGGTGCAGCACTGGACTGCTTGCCTCAGTGGTGTCCCCAGAGGGGCCGGGGCATTGACTCAGTGTCCTAATGTTCAGCAGCAGTGGGGCATGTCCTTCCAGCATGTCTCGTTCCTGAGAACCAGGTTCCAACCACTGTAGGTGTTAAGGTGCTGCTGCAGGCACACTTGCAGGTCTTTTCCTGACACTCGTTCCCAGGGGCTGCCCCTAGACCCCACTGCCCCAGTGACAGCCATAGGAGAAGAAGTGAGGCCATCCCCATGGCCCGCTTGATCATTCCACAGAGCTCTAGAAGGCTGTCCTGAGCAAAGAGGAGCCCACAGACCATCAGCCCCAACCAGAATCAGCTGCAGCTTCATTTTGGGGGTGGATCCTTGGGGTGGGGCCTGAGAGGGGGTGAGAGTACCTCAACTTTTAGCACCACAACCAGTCCTGTCTAGCAGGCTCTGGAATGGGCTCTGGAAGAGGCAATCCACCTGGAGAGTGAACTTTGACCCTTCTTTTATAGTATTTTATGTCTTAATTTTCAATGTTTAAGCCTTTGATGCATCTGAGATTTATTCTAGTATAAGGTGTGAGATAGGGATCCAACTTTGTTTTCTTGATGCCCAATTTTCCACACCATTTAATAAGTAATCAATCTTATTCCCTGTGACTTGAAATACAGTCTTCACCATATGCCAACTTCATGTTTCTATTTGTTTTCATTCTATTCTTTTTTCTATTCCATCGATCTGTTTTAATCACCATAGCTTTAGGTAAATTTAAATATCTGGCAGTTCTGGTTTCCTCACTATTTTTTTTTAGAATGTTTCTGCCTGTTCTTGCTTGGTTGTTTTCCTGTGTGAACTTTAGAATGAGCTTGACTAATTCCTTGAATGAAAAATTTCCGGAGGTGAAGTGATGGGACAAGGGACACTGCCTGCCCCTCTGGTCCCGACACGCAGCTTCCAGCAGGGGGCGCTGAGCGGTGCGGTGGTGGTGGAAGATTCAGGCGACTCAGAGATGGCCTTTCTCCTTTCCCATCAAGGAGAGAGAGAAGGGGAAGAAGGCAGAGAAAGGGAAGAAGAAGCAGGAGGAAAGAGAGGTGGAAGCAGAAGCGAATCTTTGAGTAAAGAAGAAAAGAGGTTTCCTGCCAGACAGGACTAGACAGAGAACGCTGGGGGATAAGAGGCAGAAGATGAGGCATCTCTGGAAGATGAGCCAGCAATTAAGGCTGCAGGGAGGTTTCCTTGAAGAGACTGGAAAGGGGTGGGTGGGTGAGGAGGTGGAGGCCAGCTGGGGGGCCTGAGCCCCGGCAGGCTGGGGGTGGCCTGGAATTGATGAAAGCGGTGGTTAGAGAGAGGCAGCCGCCTCTGAGTCATGCCGACAGGGCTTCAGTGAGCAAGCTCCACTAGCAGAGTGGAAGACAGGATGGAAACAGAGTCAAAGCCAGACGCTGCAGTCAGCCTCTCCCAGCCTGTTGAGTCCCAGAGGCCCCATCTCGTGTTCCTTCCCTTCAGGAGAACCAGTGCACGGGGTTTTGAACCAGCCGCGACAGGGGGGCACATGTATGCATGTGGAGGAATCGGAGCCTGATTTTGAGAACTTATGAGGCAGGTATGCATCCTGTGCTACGACAGCGTCTACCCTGGTGAGGGGGTGGCACAGCCCGGTTTTATTACAAGTTGTAATTCTCCAGACCCAAGGAGGCGATGGGAGCTCAGTGCTGGGAACAGCAGGTACAGAGTTAGAAATGCCCCAGGATGGGGGGACCAGCTGGTGGTGGGGAGAGAGCGCAAGGGCGGAAATGAGCAGGGAGGGTTCTCTGTCTGCCAAAGTCTTCACCCACCCCAACCATCGTACCCATCCTGGGAAGGCGTCCAGCCCCGAGCAGGCCCATGTGCAGACCACAAGCAGACAGGCCACCAGCAATGAGCTGCTTTTTATCCCTGCCACAGCTCCCACCTTCACAGCCCCTGTGGGTGACCAGGGCCCTCGCCTCCCTCCACGGACCCTCAAGCTGGCTCTCTGATCTGCTCCCTTCCAGGGCTGGTCTGTGGCCTAAGAATGTGTCTTCCCAGTGCAGTTAGAATAGTGGAATGTCATCAGGCCCCACCCCCTGGCTTTACAGCTGAAATACTGAGGCTCAGAGAGGGCACATGACAGGTGCCACAGACACAGAGCAATCAAAGTGGTAGATGGGGCCAGAATCCAAGTCCCTAGTTTCTAGCCTCAAGGTCTTTCACCCACTCTGGGGCTCCTCCCATATGCTGCCGCTACTGGGGTCCCATCCTCAATTTCTGTCGGTGGCTGTGGTAGTGGGGTCAGGGGGGAATGACATGATGTTTGTTGGTGTGTGTGTTCTTTTTTATAATACAAAATACATGCCATGGAAATAAGGCCCAAGTAGAAAAGGATTGGGAGCTAGAGGGGAGGAGCTCAGACTTAGGCTTGTTCTGGAAGTCATTTCCTCTCTCTGGGCCTCAGCTTCTCATTCTGTAAATACTGGGGGCTGGATGAGGGAGTCTCTAAAGTTCCCTTCAGGTCCTACTCTAATTTTCTGAAAGGGCTATAAGGCCCACTCCGGTCCCAGGCATCCCCCTTTGGAAAAGTCTTTTCCAATGAATTGGGGGTTGGCGCGATTTGCACGAAACACTCTCATACCTCCCCAGGGGGTCAGCACGTGAAGCAGGGAGGAGGCATTTACTGTGTACTCGCCAGGCACTTCACACATCTCATTTTGGGAACGAAAGTAAAAAAGAAAGAGAATTGACAAACAACAACAACATCAAAACTAAAAGGAA
This sequence comes from Myrmecophaga tridactyla, assembly GCA_004026745.1. NCBI lineage: Eukaryota > Metazoa > Chordata > Mammalia > Pilosa > Myrmecophagidae > Myrmecophaga > Myrmecophaga tridactyla. The sequence continues at coordinate 36,423 of PVIY010006162.1, forward strand.
AGAAAAATAATAATTACTGAAGAGACACCAGGGACCTGGCCTGGGTGTAGCATAGGGAGCCCCAGAAAGAACATTTGTCCTCTCAACTCTTCAGAGGAAAAAATACGCTTCACGAATGTTAGAAACATGAGAGTTATCAGAAATACATGAAATCAGTAATGTAAGTCATAAAACATAAGTCAAATTCCATTTGTGATGAGATAGTAAAAGAAGAGCTCAAGATGTAAAAACCAAACCAAGAAAAACCGGGAGCGCTGCGGCATAACCGAGGTGACAATGATGCTTGGATCATCTCTTCTTTGCCAGGCCTCTCAGCCACCCGCATGCACTTTTTGGGTCACATCAAGATTTTGCAGAGCTTTGTATCACTCAGCACACATGTCTCTGACTCCCCCTCCATTGTTCACAGCAGTAGTCAGCTGGGCTCTTTTCTTGGCATCTTCGTCAGGGTAAAGCCAGGCTGCTTTAATAAAGAGACTCAACAATAATTCAGAAGATAGAAGATAGAGCTTCAATTCTGTTAGAAAGAAAGCCATACCCGAAAGACAATAAATGCTCACCCGATTGCGGAGAAGAAAAGAATTATTCATGATCTTGCAAGAACGGGTGCCCACCTGAAAAAAATGATGGCTGGCATGCCAAGCAACCCGAAGCAGTAGTATTTATTCCCTAAACGTAGCATGCAGGTCCCTCCCCTTTTCCTCTACTGATTGGATACTTCAGAGGTTACAGCCTATCTGGACAGTCTAACTAATTCAAATTTCCTGCTGAAGGTTCCCGCTGTTGACTATGCTTTACATTTCGGTGACCCTGGCCATTGCTTATTTCAACTTGATTTTACTTATATAAGGATTTGGCACCAATTCTAGGCTTGTGTCAGAGGCTCTCTCCTTTCCCTTTCGCAAGACCGGTTTGAGCTGTCCGGCAGCCCTTTCCTGCGCCATCTTGTGTGAAAGCTAACATTAATTTTATTCTTACAAATTCTACCTCCTGTAATGAGGTGAGAATTCCATGTCAGTGGGTGACTGTTCACGCAGTCATGCAGGGACCTGGCTTCCTTCTGTGGTGTGGCTCTGCTGACCATGGGGTCAAGGGTCAAGGCTGGGTAGCTATGGAGGCCCATCGCCTGCCTGAGGGCGCAGTAAGGAAGTCAGCCCGTTTCTGTGCTCACATTCCATTGGTAAGAACTCAGCCCTAAAGTCACATATAACAGCAAGGGAGGCTGGGAAATGTAGTCCCAAGCTGGGCTCCCATTTCCTTACACACAGCTTTATATCGTGGAAGGACAGGGGAGATAAAATTTGATAGATAACTACCATTACTGGATCTCTGACAATGATGCAAACCCAGAAGTTTCTTTTTTTTCCCTCTGATGTGCCCTTCTTGTGATTATGCCTTGTTAACAGCATCTGTCCATTTATCACTCTCTTCCTTGCCTTCCATTCATTCTTTCTCCCTTTCCTCACCACATCCCTCACCCTTTCTCTGTCTTCCACCTCTTCTGCCACTGGTACTAAACTCCCAGGATAACTCCTAGATGGTCAGAGCTAAGGACAATGGTGTGTATTCTGGCTTCTTTCCTGAACCTAACCCCCGTGCCAAGCCATCCTCAGTCTAAAAGTTTCTTGGAGATACTTTTGAAACACAGATAAAATATAAAACAAAAAACAAGCACTAGTTTTTCAGGCAAGAGACCTGGGTTTCAATGACTAATTGTGTGATCCCGAGCATTTCTCCTGGCCTCTGCCCTGAATCTCTCCTTTTCAATAGAATGGAGCAAATGTAATTTCACCTGCACATCCCAAATAATTCTTATGAAGCAGAAACCAGATATTCTTTAGACAGGAGCTTTGCATGTTTAAAAATATTTGTTTTGTTTTATAGTCTGAATTTGAGAATTCCAATATCTGAGGTGCCCTGGAGATCTGCTGTTTATTTTTTCTGCTGATTTTCACTCAGGGTGGCGTACTTTCTTGTGTGTCTTGTAATTGTGCATTATGAGCTCATGTTCATCTGAGCTTTTCTTTTTTTTATCGTGAAAAATAACATATATACAAAAAAGCAATGTATTTCAAAGCACACCGCAACAATTAGTTATAGAACAGATTTCAGAATTTGGTATGGGTTACAGTCCCACAATTTTAGGTTTTTACTTCTGGTTGCTCCAAGATACTGGAGTCTAAAAGAAATATCAATATAATGATTCAGCAGTCATACTCATTTATTAAATCCTATCTTCTCTGTTGTAACGTCACCTTCTCCTTTGCTCTTTTTCCCAGTCTTTAGGGTTATTTGGGCTATATCCGCCTTAACTTAAAAAAAAATTTAATGCAACTTTTTTGATATATAGTATGTATTTACATACCGTGTGATTAATCATCCAAACTGTACAATCTGTTGTTCACAGTACTATCATATAGCTGTGCAATTATCATCACAATTGACTTTTTTCTTTTTTGTGAAAAATAACATATATGCAAAAAAAGCAATGCAGTTCAAAGCACAATGCAGCAATTAGTTGTAGAACAGATTTCAGGGTTTTGTATGGGTTACAATTGCACAATTCAGGTTTTTACTACTAGCTGCTCCAAGACAGTGGAGACAAAAAAAAAATCAATACAATGATTCAGCAATCATACTCATTTGTTAAACCCTCCCTTCTCTGTGTAACTCCACCATCTCCTCTGATCTTTCTTCCACTCTTTAGGACTACTCGGGCTATGCCCATTCTAACTTTTTCATGTTGGAAGGGGCTGTTGATAATATGGAGTAGGAGGATGGAACTAGTTGATGTTCTGGAGAGGCTGGCCCCTCTGGGTTTCAGGACTTATCTGAACCAGGAACACATCTGGAGGTTGTAGGTTTCTGTAAAGTTACCCTAGTGCATGGAACCTTTATAGAATCTCACATAAAGCCCTAGGTGTTCCTTAGGGTTGGCAGGAATGGTTTTGGTTGGGGTTTGGAAAACCATGGTAAATAGCAATATCTAGCCGAAGCTTGCATAAGAGTAACCTCCAGAGTAGCCTCTCAACCCCATTTGAAACTCTCTCAGCCACTGATACCTTATGTGTTACAAATGCCTCTTTTTGGTCAGAAAGTATTGTTGATCCCATGGTGCCAGGGCCAGGCTCATCCCTGAGAGTCATATTTCACATAGCCAGGGAGACTTTCACCCCCTAGATGTCATGTCCCATGTAGGGGGGTGGGTAATGATTTTAATTGCAGAGTTGGGCTTAGAGCAATGTCACATCTGAGCAACAAAAGAGTTCCTCTGCAGATGAGTATAAACTATGGATAAAAATCATAAATAAATAATAGAGGGGACAAAGGCTAAAATAAATTGGGTAGATGGAAATACTAATGGTCAAGGGTAAGGTGCATGGTATATATGAGTTTTTCTTTTTATTTCTTTTTCTGGAGTGTTGCAAATATTCTAAAAAATGATCGTGGTGATAAATATACAACTATGTGATGTTATTGTGAGCCACTGATTGTACACCATGTATGGAATGTATGTGTGTGAAGATTTCTCAATAAAAATATTTTAAAAAAAAGAAAGTTCCTCTGGAAGCAACTCTTAGGCATAATTATAGGTAGGCTTAGGTTCTCTGCTGCAAAATTAACTTCACAAGAGCAAGCCTCAAAATCAAGGGCTTGCCCTACTGGGAGTGCCTAAAGTTTGAGACCATGTAGGTTTTTCTTATCAGTGGGAACCCTGTGAAGCCTGATTAAGACTGTCATCTCTGAAGAGGATTAGCATTTGCTTCCATCAGGCACCCCAGGATGCTGCTAATGTGGCCCCACTTTAAGTAAATTTCTTGGTTTAGGGTTTTCCAAATCACACAGGTTGTGGGCATTTGAACCCAAATGCAGCAGAGGGGAGGAGCCTCAGATTCCAAATTGTTAAGAGAGACTGAATGTTTTCCACTCAGCATAGGACAAGAAAGAAATGTTTCTTCATTATCTCTCTTTGCTGTTGGGTCCACCCTTTCACTCCAGATTTAGATCCTCAAGGAGCTGGGGTTTATGCTGACATCTCAATTCCATCTCCCCATTTTGCTTGGATCCCAGTGTGGCCTTTAAAATTCAAGCGTCCAGGAGGAATTGTGGAACGATGGCAGAGTAGGCATCAGTTCTCTGGAATCAGTTCCTCCACCAGAATACTTTTAAGCAGGTAGGAACATCTGAGTCAACTCTTTTGAAACTCTGGAATCTATAAAACACTGCACAGCATCCAGGGAAAAGCAGGAGAAAGAAGCTGGTAAACTATGGCAAATATCAGTAAATTATTCTCCCTGTGTGATGCTTATCAGGGCCCACCCCCCACTCTCGTGGCAGGCAGCAGTGAGGCCTGGCCCCTAGTGTATGCTTCTGGTGCCAGAGAGAGTCATAAAAAGAAGTTGGGGGCAGTGCGATGGTGGCTCAGTGGCAGAATTCTCGCCTGCCATGCCGGAGACTTGGGTTCGATTCCCAGTGCTTGCCCATGCAAATAAATAAATAATAAAACAATACCAAAATGCAAAAAAAGAAAAAAAAAAAAGAAGTTTGGTGGGGAGAGGGTTGTCTGATCTCTGATCACTACTTTTGATTAACTGCTTCGGATCACTAGGGGCCCAGCTCTGAGGCAGCCATTGTTCCAACCTGCCCCAGACACACGCGGCAGAGGAGACTTAAAGATGGTGGGTGTGTTTCCTAGAATTTCAGAGGACAGATGAAGGGTTGCATTGACTGGGCAGGGACTGAGTCAAGAAAGCCTAGTTTTGGGGAGCCATGGAAGAAGCTCCTAGGGCCATTCCCGGCCACTGATCCCAATCCAGGACAGTTTGGAGCCAGCTGGTATTCCCCTTGCAGGTCCCTGGTTCTGTTCTAGCTGGGAAGATTGATCTGGGAAACTCCTGTCCCATGTGCCCCTTCTCCAAGAATTTATCCTCCAAGCAAAAGCAGCTTGAGAAGAGGAAAGCAATGTGAGAAACAGTTGAGGTGGATGGCCTGGGGAAAATGCTCACCTGCTTTGGGTCCTGAAGTGATACACATAAGAAAGTGAGAAGATCTGTTTCCTGGGAAGTACAGGGGGTATTCAGACTCCAGGAAATCAGAGAACCCTAAGGCCACTAGTGTGCACAAGCCCAGGACAAGACACAGGGCCAGAAAAGACGGGGAAGACCTTCCACTTTGCATTTGCCTTGGGCTGGCTTTTCCCATAGGAGGCCTGAACTCTGACGGACAGCACCAGCCAATGCAAAGCCAGTTTGCAAAGATGGTGAAAGGTGTTTTTTGTTTAGATTTCCTTTTTTGGCCAGCACCTGCTACTCAAGAAAATCTCTGTCATATGATGAGACAAACTCAAGAAAGAGACATTTCAGGGAATAAATCCCAGTGTTAGCATTTTTAAAATATTAAAATGTACAATGGGCAACAGAAGATCACAAGATATATGAAGGAACAGAAATGATGGCCCATCCAAAGGAAGAGGATAAAAATCCAGAAAATATCAAGGAAGAAGTCAAGACTGTGGACATATCAGACAAAGACTTTAAAAAATGATCTTCAATATTCTCAAGGAGATGAAGGAAATTACAGAGGGGTGTTTTCAGGAAAGGATGTGTGCTGCTATTGGAAGTTAAGTTGGTATCCAACCAAATATGATTGTTATATATTTAAGATATTAAATTTTAACCCCATGGTACCCACAAAGAAAATAGATGAAAAAACATATCCAGATAGAAGTGAGAAGGCACTCGATATGATACAATACAGAAAAACAAATAAATATGAAAGTAGGTATTAATGGAAGAATTGAGAAACAAAAAAAGGTATAAGACTTGCAAAGACTAAATAGCAAAATGACAGAAGAAAGTCCTGCATTATCAGCAGTGACTTCAAAGGTAAATGGATTAAACTCTCCAGTCAAAAGGCAGATTGGCTAATGGGTATAAAAGCATGACCCAACTATATATGTTACCTGCAAAAGACTCACCTTAAATTTGAAGATATAAGTAGGTTGAAAATGAGAGGATGGGAGAAAAACAACAACAACCATGCAAATAGTTGCCAAAAGAGAGCTGGGATAGTTATACTAATATCAGATACAACAGACTTTAAGTCAAAAATTGTTAGAAGGAATAAAGATAGTCATTATATATTGATAAAGGGGTTAATTCAACAAAAAGATTTAACAATTATAAATATATATGCATCTAACAGCAGAGCACCAAAATATATGAAGCAAATACTGACAGATTTGAACAGAGAAATAGGCAGTTTTATGTAACAGTAGGAAATTTAAATATACTACTTTCAATAATAGATAGAATATCTAGATAGGGAAGATCAAAAAAAAAAAAAATGCCAGACTTGAATGATACTCTAAACCAACTAGATCTAACAAATGTATAAACACTTCACCCAACCACAGAATATAAATTCTTCTCAGGTGCACATGGATCACTCTCCAGGATAGGCCATATCTTAGGTCTCAAAACAAGTCTCAGTAAATGAAAAAATATTGAAGACATACAATGTATCATCTCTTACCGCAATGAAATACGCTAGAAATCAATAACAGAGGGAGAAATGGAAAACTCACAAAAATGTGGAAATTAAACAATGTACTTTTAGACAACCAATAGGCTGAGGAGGAAATCACAGGGGAAATTAGGGAATATTTTGAAGCAAATGAAAATGAATGTAAAAAATTCCAAAATGTATTTTGGAATACATTTTGCTGAGAAGGAAATTTATAGCTCTAAATGTTTGCATTAAAAAAAGAGAGAAAGATTTTCAAATCAGAGGTTTCTAACCTGAAAATTGGAAGAACTAGTAAAAGAAAAGCAAACTAAATCCAAAGTGAGCAGAAGAAAGTAAATGACAAAGATTAGAGCAGAGATAAATGAAATAGAAAAAAAAAATTAGAGAGACTCGATCCACAAAACCAAAAGTTGGTTCTTTGAAATGATCAACAAAATTCACAAACCTTTAGTTAGACTGATGAAGGAAAAAAGAAAGACGATGCAAATAACCAAAATCCAGAATGAAAAGGGGACATTACTGACCCCACTAAAATAAAAAGGACTATAAGAGGATACTATGACCAACTGTATACCAACAAATTAGATAACCTAGATGAAATGGATAAATTCTGAGAAGCACGCAAACTACTATACTGACAAGAAAAAATAGAAGATCTCAATAGTAAAGAAATTGAATCAATAATCAAAAACCTCCCAAAGAGGAAAAGCTCTGAACTAGATGACTTCACAGGGTAACTTTACCAAATATTCCAGGAAGAATTGGCACCAATCTTGCTCAAACACTTTCAAAAAATTGAAGAGGAGAGAACATTCCCTAATTCATTTTATAAGGCGATTATCACCCTCATACCAAAGCCAGATAAAGGTACCACAAAAAAGAAAATTGCTGACCAGTATGTTTTATGAATATAGATGCAAAAATCCTCAGCAAAATATTATAGATTGAATCCAAACAGCACATTAAAAGAAGTATACACCATGAGTCAAGTTGGATTTTATCTCAGGTATGCTAGGGTGGTTCACCATAAGAAAATCAATTAATGTTAATATGCATTAACAGAATGAAGGGTGGGGGAGCACATAATCATCTCAACTGATGCAGAAAAGACATTTAACAAAATCCAGCACCCCTTATTGATAAAAACACTTAAAAAGTAGCAATAGAAGGAAGCTTCTTCAATAGGATTGAAAGGGGCATATATGAAAAAACCCACAGCTAACATCATACTTAATGGTGAAAGACTAAGACCAGGAACAAGACAAGGATGCCTACTGCCACCACTATTATTTGGCGTTGCACTGGAAGTTCCAGACAGAATGATTAGGCAAGAAAAAGAAATAAAAGCAATCCAAGTTAGAAAGGAAGAAGTAAAGTTGTCCTTATTTGCAGATGACAAGATGATGATACACAGAAAATCCTGAAAAATCCACAACAAAACTTCTACAGCTAATAAATGAATTCAGCAAAGTGGTGGGGTACAAGATTACCACCCCAAAATCAGTAGTGTTTCTACACAGTAGTAATGAAAAATCATAAGAAAAAAATCCACTTACAATAGCAACTAAAAGAGTCAAATATCTAGGAACAAATCTAATGAAGGACGTAAAGAACTTGTACCCAGAAAACTAAAAAAACATTGTTAAAAGAAATCAAAGAAGACCTAAATAAATAGAAGGAATTTCAGTGCTCATGGGTTGGAAGACTAAATATTGTTAATATGCCAATTCTACTCAAAGTGATTACAGATTCAATGCAATCCCAGTAAAAATTCCAACAATCTTCTTTGCAGAAATGGAAAAACCAACCATCAAATTTATATGGAAGGGTACAGGACCCCCAATAGCCAAAACCATATCGGAAAAGAAGAACAAAACTGGAGGACTCACACTTCCCAAAATTAAGACCTATTACAAAGTCATAGTAATCAAAACAGCATGATACTGGCACAAGGACAGACATATAGACCAATAGAATCTAATTGAGAATTCGGAAATCAACCTTCACATTTATGGCCAACAGTTTTTCTTAATTGTGAAATATAATATATGTACAAAAAGCAATAAATTTCCAAGTACATTTTAACAAGTAGTTATAGAACAGATTTTAAAGTTTAGTATGGGATACAGTTCCACAATTTTTCGTGTTTTTTTAATTTTTTTGGTTGCTCCAAGACACTGGAGACCAACAGAAATATCAATATGATGATTCAGCGGTCATACTCATTTGTTAAATCATATCTTCTCTGTTACACTCCTCCTCCTCTTTAAATAACATATATACATAAAAGCAATAAATTTCAAAGTACATCGCAACAATTAGTTGTAGAACAGACTTCATAGTTTGGTATGAGTTACAATTCCACAATTTAGGTTTTTATTTCTAGCTGCTCCAAGGTACTGGAGGCCAAAAGAAACTTCAGTATAATGACTCAGCACTCATACTTATTTGTTAAACCCAACCTTCTCTGTATAACTCCACCATCACCTTTGATCTTTCTCCCACTCTTTCTATGCCCATGTTGGAAGGAGCTGTCAGTAACATGGGATAGGGGGATGGAACTAGTTGATGTTCTTTCTGGAAGGTCTGGCCCTTCTGCATTTCAGGACTTATCTGGTCCAGAGACCCATCTGAGGGTTGAAGGTTTTGGAAAGCTATCCCAGTGCATGGAACCTTTGTAAAATCTTATATAATGCCCTAGGTATTCTTTAGGATTGGCAGGAGTGGTTTTGTTTGGGGTTTGGCAAGTTATTATAGATAGCAATGTGTAACTAAAGTTTGTATAACAGTGACCTCCAGAGTAGCCTCTCGACTCTATTTGAACTGTCTCAGCCACTGATGCCTTATTTGTTACCCTTCTTTTCCCCTTTTTGTCATGCATTGTTGATCCCATGGTTCCAGGGCCAGGCTCGTCTTGGTCACCTGATTTTTGACAAGGGTGTGAAGACCACTGAACTGGGAAAGAATAATAGTCTCTTCAACAAATGGTGCTGGGAAAACTGGATTTGCATTTGCAAAAGAATGAAAGTGGATCTCTACCTCACACCATATAAAAATCAACTCAAAATGGATGAAAGACCATAAAAAAGAGCCAGAGCCATCAAACTCCTAGAAGAAAATATAGGGAAGCATCTTCAGGACCTTGCGTTAGGCAATGGGTTCTAAGTAACATTGCCATACTGAAGGTGAATATGATTGAAAGGGGATGTATAGAGCCATGTATCCCACTGATTAACTCTACAATTATAAATGAGTTCTCACATGAATTCCTTCAAAGGTTTGATCTTGTACAATGAGTCATTAATAGAAGAGTAAAGGGAGAAAACTAATATTGCATGCTATGACCTATAGTTAACAGGAAGACAGCAACAATTCCACAGCAATACCAGGGAAAATAACTGGGGGGAGGGGCAAGAGATTAAGGGAGGTTTTGATTTAATACTTGGCGAGGCTATGTTTAATGGTTCGTTGTATCTTTGGGCCAATGAAAAGTGTCTAAAATTGAGAGCTGCTGATTGTCCAACAAGTGAGGACCCTGTAAGACATGGTTCATTTATTTTGGACATTATTTATGATGCCCAATGGATGGAAGGGGCCGAAGGGTAGGAACAATGACCGAGAAACTGAAAGGCGAACTGTGATAAATATATGTCGAACTGTGATTACATATATATATATGTATATATATATATATATGATGGCATACTGTGCTGCTACAGAAGGGAATGACATCATGAGGCACACAATAAACTGAATAAAACCTGGAGAGGATGTGTTGTGCAAAATAAGCCAGAAACAAAAGAACAAATATGGTGTGGTCTCTTTCAGAAAATACTTATAAGAAAATTGGAGCCTAGATGGCAAACTCTTAGAGCAGTCATTCTTAGATCGAAGTTATAAGTATATTCCTAGATTCTGAGACACTGAGCTATTTGTGTATGAGCTGGTATTTCCCTGGAACTTTGAGTACTTCTGTGACACCTAAGATTCAGAGCTGGAATTCTGCAGCTCTGAAAGTCAGCATTACTACATACCAAAAAAAGAGGGATCAGGCTTCAATTAAGGATAAAAACGAAGCCAATCTGGTTGAGACTAAGGTAAATCAGAATACAGGACAAAAGATGATAATGTACGTACTTTAGAGCTTCACCTACTGCGTGAGACCAAAGGCAGAGAGGTTTATTGTGTCTAGAACCTAAATTTTCTGTAACACACAATCTAAATCAACCTGTCTGGATGGCTCATTTAAACAACTCCAACACATGGAAGCCAGAACATGAATGAGGCCTTGTAATTTTGTACAACTTAATGTAATGCCTGGAGGCTCCCAGACTATGGCTGGCTGATAATTAAAAAGTATTGTGGAGGGCAGGCCATGGTGGATGAGCAGACAGAGTTCTTGTCTGCCATGCCAGAGACCCGGGTTTGATTCCCAGTGCCTGCCCATGCAAAAAAACAGTATTTTTGATAGAGTCCCTTAAGAGACTGGAGGAAAAAAATTAGGAAATATTAAATTTTCCCATTTGGGAAATCCCTGGTACTCTCTCAAACATTAGAGACTCCCCCCAAAATAGGCTAAACCCTTGATTTTGAGGCTTACCCTTACAAAATTTTTTTTCTGTAGCAGAGAAACAAGACTACATATAATTATGCCTAAGAGTTGCTTCCAGGAAACCTCTTTGGTTGCTCAGATGTGGTCTCACTGTCTCTAAACCCAACTCTGCAAGGAAAATGATTACCCTCCCCACTACTGGCACATGACATTTAGGGGTGAAACTCTCCCTGACAATGGGGGACATGACTCCCAGGGTTGAGCCTGGCCCTGACACTGTGGGATAGACAATGCCTTCCAAGACTAAAAGGGGAGAAAGAAGTGTAACAAAATAAGGTATCAGTGGCTAAGAGAGTTCAAATGGGGTCAAGAGGCTATTCTGGAGGCTACTCTTATGCCAGCTTCAGCTAGACATTGCTAATTGCCATGGTTTGCCATACCTCATTTGCCATACCCAACATCATTCCTGCTAACTCTAAAGAACACCTAGGGCTCTAACTGAGACACTATAAAAGTTTTATGTACTAAGTTTACCTTCCTGAAACCTGTAACTTTCAGAGAATTCCTAGGTCAGATAAGTTTTGAAACTCAGAGGGGCCAGCCTCTTCAAGAATATCAACTAATTCTACCCCCCTATTATATATTGTTGACACCCCTTTTCATCCTGAAAAAGTTAGCATGGGCATAGCCCAAAGACCCCTATAGATGGGGAGAAGGATCAAAGGAGGAGGAGGAGTTATAACAGAGAAGATAGGATTGAACAAACGAGCATGACTGCTGAATCACCATAATGAGATTTCTTTTAGCTTCCAGTGTTTTAGAGCAGCTAGAAGGAAAAACCTGAAAATATGGAATGGCAATCCATACCAAACTTTGAAATCCTTATTGTAACTACTTGTTAAAATGTACTTTGAAAATTATTGCTTGTGTGTGTGTTATGTTATGTTTCACAATTAAAAAAAACACGAGTTACCATTTCACACCCGCTAGAATGGCTACTGTTAAAAAGAAAGAAAGAAAGAAAGAAAGAAAATTGCAAGTGTTGGAGGGGATGTGGAGAAAAGGAACACTCAATTTATTGCTGGTGGGGATGTACAATGGGGTAGGTTCTGTGGAAGAAAGTTAGGCAGTTCCTCAGAAAGTTCAGTATAGCATTGCCATACGACCCAGCAATCCCACTTCTAGGTATATGCCCCAAAGAATTGAAAGCAAGGATTCAAACAGATATTTGCTCACTAATATTCGTCGTGGCATTATTCACAATTGCCAAAAGCTGGAAGCAACTCAAGTGTCCATCAACTGATGAAATGACAAACAAAATGTGGCATAACACACAAAGGAGTGTTATTTAGCATTAAAAAGGAAGAACCTCAAAGATATCGTATTGAGTGAAATAAATCAGACACAAAATGTCAAATGTTGTATGTTCTTACAGATATGAAATAATTAGAATAAGCACACTCACAGTGTCAGAATAAAATATGGTTTACCAGGGGCCGGAGTGGGGTTACTGAATAGGGAATTAATGCCTAAATAGAATTTCTACTTGAGGAAAAGGAAAAGTTTGGATAATGGATGGTGGAGAGGGTGGCACAACATTTGAATGTAATTAACAGCACTGAATTATATATATATATTTGAATGTGGGAAATGTGAGGTTGTTTATGTGAAAATTTTTTCAAAAATCCATGGAACTGCATGACACAGTGAACCCTAAGTTAAACCATGGACTAGGACTATAGCAATAGTATAGTTATAAAATGTGCTTTCACTTAACCCCACAAAGGATAGGCTAAGCCTACTTTAAATTAGGCCTAAGAGTCACCCCCAGAGAACCTCTTTTGTTGCTCAGATGTGGCCTTTCCCTCTCTCAGCCAACACACCAAGCAAACTCACTGCCCTCCCCCTCTCTATGTGGGACATGACTCCCAGGGGTGTGGACCTTCCTGGCAATGTGGGACAGAAATCCTAGAATGAGCTGGGACTCAGCATCAAGGGATTGAAAAAACCTTCTCGACCAAATGGGGGAAGAGAGAAATGAGACAAAACAAAATGTCAGTGGCTGAGAGATTCCAAACAGAGTCGAGAGGTTATCCTGGAGGTTATTCTTATGTATAAGATATCACATCTTAAAAGATAAGATATCACATCTTACCTTTTACATATTCTTATGTAAAAGATATCACCTTTTTAGTTAAGGTGTAATGGAGAGGCTGGAGGGAACTGCCTGAAAATGTAGAGCTGTGTTCCAGTAGCCACGTTTCCTGAAGTGATTGTGAAAATCTTGATAATGATACAGCTTTCGCAATGTGACTGTGTGATTGTGAAAATCTTGTGTCTGATTCTCCTCTTATCTACCTTATTGACAGAAAAGTAAAACATATGAATTAAAAATAAATAAATAATAGGGGGGGACAAATGTCAAAATGAATTTAGTAGATTGAAATGCTAGTAATTAATGAAAGGGAGGGGTAAGGGGTATGGTATGTATGAATTTTTTTTCTGTTTTCTTTTTATTTCTTTTTCTGAACTGACGCAAATGTTCTAAGAAATGATCATGATGATGAATATACAACTGAGTGATGATATAGTGAGTTATTGATTATATATCAAGGATGGAATGATCATATGGTAAGAATGTTTGTGTTTGTATGTTGTTATGTTTAATTAATAAAAAAAGTGCTTTCAATAATTGTATCAAATGTACCACACCAATGCAAGGTGTTAATAAAAGGGTGGTATATGGAAACTGTATTTTATGCATCATTCTTCTGTAAATCCACAACTTCTCTAATTAAAAAAAAAGAAATCCAATCTAAAACAAAACAAACAAAACTCAAGGCTGTAGGTTAAGGAGATGGGCCAATTCTTTGATGTGTGCTACTGCCTTAAGTGTCATCCTAGCATTCTTATTTCCTATTCTTTCTTCATTTGGGGTCCAGGGGAATTATCTTCACTTTCCTGAGAGTTCAATGCTTCATTGAAAGGACGTTTGTTGTATTTTGTCCAGCCTTGTTGTGCATAAGGAGAGGTTTTAAGGATGACCAATGGTCTCAGAAACCCCACTCTTGTTAGCATCTTTTTTTTTTAACACCTTCTCTTCCTCTCTTTCCCTTTCTCTCCTTGTCTTTCGCCTCTCCTCTCCATTCCCCTTTGCCCTCTGAGAACCATGTTCATTTATTCGACCTCTGCCATTAGTTTTGAATGTTCTCAAAGGAATTTTCTGTCTGGTTTTCTTCAGTCCTCCTGGTTACCCATCTCCAGCTTCTCCCTTTGCTTCCTTTGCCCTGGCTCCCTGACATGGCGGGTGAACACAGCAGATGCCCACTGCCCCCAGATCTGTGCCCTGCACAGACTTGTCAGAATCCCTCTTTAGGCATCCATAGCTCTTCAACCTATCACTCTTCAAGATGTCAAAATGTGTGCTCTATGAGTAGGCCTAGATCAGAGCTTTTTATAATCTCTTTGGAGCTTTTCTCCTTTGAATTATCGTGAATATTATTCATCAGAAAAATTCAAAGTCTCAATCCTCCGAGATGCAAATGTCAGTGTCAAGTCTCCACTCAGCTCTGCACATCGGCGAGGTCTGTGCCTGTGAGATCCAATAATGAGCTCAGAGGGGCCAGACGTTGGGCAATTTCTCAATCCCAGGATGGATTCAGGGAGTGTGAGGGAATTTGTGGGTAGGGGGAGGGAGTAGGCAGAATTGCCCAAGAGGAAATTCGGCCCTAATTTGAGGGTCATTTCTCTTCTTGCTGACATCCCTGTCCCCACCTGGACTGGGCTCCCAGACTCTCCTTCAAGCACATTTCTAGGAAACGTTCACTGTTCACTGAAGCCATCACCTGGAGGGATTGACAGGAACCTTGGAAGGTGTCACCTCTCTCAGGTGATTTTGCACAGGAACAGGAGGCAATGCCTTAAGCCAAAGGGAGAGGATTGCAGGCTTCCAGGAAAAGGAAAGCCAGGCATTGAGGATTAGGGATGCCCTTTCCAAGGCTACTAGAACAATACCTAGGAGGCTGCCCCTGGATTCTCTAGTGCAGAAATTTTTAAACTGCCCTTCACTCCACAATTAGGGAAGTGGCATAAATGCAGGCTCTCGAGCCACCCTGTGTCCATGCTGTTATTGCTGTCAGCCTCAATCCTTTTCAAGATGTGGGCACAGCCCTTCACAGTTGTATCTCATTTTATCCTCCAGATCCCTTGGGGGACTGGCCAAGTGGGGAGTGTTGGCTCTCTCAGTAGATGCAGGGAATGAGACTATTAGGACTGAGAAGTGCCGGAGGGACATGTTTACGGAGGTCTTCCTCATGCCAAGTGCACAGCTGAGGGCTGAAGATACAGAGATAAATAAGATGCCTTTGTGAGCTCATTCATCATTCAGGTTAGAGGGAGACAGGTAATACGGGTGTGCCTACAAAATACAGGGCAAGTTCAGGGGAACAACTCTGCTTGTTGGGATTGAGGAAGGCAATCCAGAGGGAAAAGTCTGCGGATGTACTTCCCTGGGAGAAGAGGGTGGAGCAGGCAGGACTCCAGATGTGTAGAGGCACAGAGGAGGGAAACAGCCAGGTGCTCCGGGAACTAAACAAGACCCTGAGTGGCCAGAGTGGAGGGTGTGTGCTGTCAGGGTAAGCAGAGGAAAGCAGCAGGAATTGAGGTTTCAAGTGGCCTGGGTTGCATATTTAGAGGTTTTATGTGTCACCCCAAGGAGCCTGGGCTCAGTTCTGCCAGTGTAGGGAGCCACTGAAGAGGAGAGGCAGATTTAGAGTCATCTTTGTTTATCACTCTGGGGGCTGCAAGGAGGAGTCACTAGAGTTGCGTCATTGGGCCCCCAGCACCACGCTTCACACCCAGTATCTCATTTAATACTCACAACCACCCTTTGAGTGAGATGACATTATAATCACCATTTTGTAGGAAACTGAGGCTGAGCAAAGAAACAGACCCAGTAGCTGCTAAGTCATGGCCAGGACGCGACCCCTGGGTTTGACTTACTCTTAAAACCTGTCTCTGCCCACCGTGCCGACTCTCCAGGAGGCCGGAAGACAGGGAGCCGGGGGGTCGGGGGCCGGCTGTCTCCTGCAGTCATCCGGGTCAGGGCCCCCACCGGCATCAAGCTTCCTTCAGGAGGCAGCAGACGCAGGGTGAAGCCCAAGAACTCTGGGGTCAGACTGGTCAAGTTCAAATTCCAGCTGCACCACTGAACTGGCTGAGTGGGCTGTGGGTGAGTCTTTACGCCAGCCCCCCACCTCGTCTCTCCACCCAGCAGCCAGAGTGAGCCTGTACAGAGGATCTGCTCTCAGCCTTCCAACAGCAGCTTCTCATCACGTTTAGAGTAAAACCCAAGTGCCTCACCAAGGCCTCCAAGGTCTATGGCAGGGGCTGCTGGTACTCGTGAAATCCACACTGTCCTCTTAGCCCCAGCCGCACGGCTGCCCTGCACTCCCAGCCTTCTTGTGTGGGTGGGTGGTGGAGGGGGGGCCCAGGACTGGTTCTTGCCCGTGGAATGTGAGTCAGGTGGCACGCATCACTCCCGGCTGAGGCAGTTGGCAGCGGTGTGCTCTCTCCACACTCTCTCTTCCCCCATCTGTCGGCTGCAGGTGGAGGTCATGTGAGGACTCTGAGAGGATGAGAGAGACACAAGTTGGAAGGTACCAGGCTCCGGGAGGGCATGGAACAGAGCCCCCTCCTCCACCCAGTCAGGCTAATTGAACTGTAACATGAGTGAGAAATGAACCTTTACTGTGTTAAGTCACTGGAAAGTGGGGGCTATTTGTTATAGCAGCTGGCTTACCCTAACTATTGCAAGGCTCCACATTGTCTGGTCCCAGTCCAAACTCTTCTCTCTCTCTCTCTCTCCCTCCTTCCCCACCACTAGCCCCCCAAGCCAACTAGCCTTTTTGTTGTTACTCAGACATTCCCCATGAGTAGCTCATCCCCATGAGAGTCTTTGCCATTTACTGTTCCCTCCTCCTGGAATACTCTTGCCCCAAAGCTTTGCATGATGCTGTCCATCACTTTATCCAGGTTTTTGGTCAAATATTATCTCTTCAGAGAGGTAAGACTTTTCTGACCCTGACAACCCTTTGTCAGCAGGCCCCACCGTCACTCTGTATCCCCTCACCCTACTCTGGTTTTGGCCAGAGCAGTTAT
The DNA here is from genome assembly GCA_004026745.1 of Myrmecophaga tridactyla. NCBI lineage: Eukaryota > Metazoa > Chordata > Mammalia > Pilosa > Myrmecophagidae > Myrmecophaga > Myrmecophaga tridactyla. The sequence continues at coordinate 53,662 of PVIY010006162.1, forward strand.
CATGTCTGATGTTATATGATACTTATTTCTTTGTTGACATATTTGTTACTATTTCCTCCCTATGTGTGTTTATCCTCAATATCTAGAACAGTATCTGGCACTAATGTATTCAATACATATTTTTTGAATGGATAAAGGAATAAACACACACCTCCGTTTCGTAATCTATTTCTCTGTTTTCTCATCTATAAAATGGGGATAATAGGGGTTAAGGGTGGCACAGAGATGCCCCCAGGAAGTGCAAACTGTAGTGTTCTTAAGGATCTAGGAACAGAAGCTTCAGAAACGAAGCCTTGAATGGTGGAATGCTTGAGAATAGGTAACCCACTTCCTTCTCAACTCTCAAGTTTTCACTCAGGCCAGCTTTCCACTCTACAGACCCATCCCCATGGACAACAAGGCCAGGAGCCTTGAGGTGGGAGTGAAGAATCCAGGATGGATCCAGTGCAAGGAGCTTGAGGCCAGTGCCATGGGCTACCTAGGGCAGAGCCAAAGAGAATGGTTTAGCAGGAAGATTCTGGTCGCTGCTTTTCTGAGAGAAGGAGGCTGAACCAATGGTGGGTCCTCAGGATGGCTGCCAGGTGCCAGTGCTGACAGCTGGGGAGGAGGCATCACTAGCGCAAGTAGGTGAACTAATGGAGTAAGCTGGTGGGCAGAAGGGCGGCTTAGGATGTGCTCTAAGGGGCGTGTTCCCAGCATTGAGGTCATGAGCCATGGGATTGGCAACTGAGTGGCTATAGCCATTGGTAGATGGCGTCACCTGCTAATGCTTTCTGCCCCATAGGAGAGGACTCAGGGCCCATTGCATTTGTGGCCTAAGAGAGAACACTTCTGAGTGTTCTCTGGTTGGTGGAAGTGGAGGAGAGCACTCAAAAAGGAGGGAATGAAAAACTAAAAGGAGGGGATGGCGCATATGAGGTATCAGATTGTGAAATAGAAGAATGCTTGTCAGTTAGGGTGATGATAGGGCAGCACCATTGGTGGCCCTAGGATGGTGGTTGGGGTCAGGAGTGGACCTTGGAAAAGCCTCACCTGGAGAAAGGTTGAGCGCTAGGAGCCTGGAGACTTGACTTTCCAATCCCAGGTCTGCCATGATATGTGTATTCTTGAACAAATTGCTTACTTGCTCTGTGCCTCAGTTTCCTCATCTGTAAACAGAGGATAGTCCCCCCACATGAAGTGAGGAGTAGAAGAAACAGTAGATGCCTATGTAATTTGCAAATCACAAAGCATTCAGTTATTTGGACTGAGAATTGCACAGGAACAGTTAAGAAATCCCCCTCAGGCACCTGTGATGGAAGGACTGGGGAGCCTCCAGTAAATGGCTGTTGCTGGGAAGAGAGGAAACCCAAGTGAACTGCAGTCAGTGCCTCACCCACTTGGACCTTCCAGTCAACTTCCACCTGCCGGTGTCTGCATCTCTGTGCCTGACATTTTTTTCCAGAACCACAAGACAGCTCTGCCTGCAAGCACAACAAGCCAGAAGTGCTGGGGAATTATACACACCACCAGCAGCAGCAGCCCTCAGTCAATGAGTCTGGGGAGTTAGGATATAAATGTCCTAGATCTCTTCCCCTTCAGGTGGTATAACCCCAGTGATGGCTGGCTTAATATGCACCCTTTATTAGTTTTCTTTCCTTGCCTGGTACACTTTCCAACTCCATACCAGTGTTTCTCATACCTCCTAAATAAACTCTCTGCACTCTCATCCTTTGTTTCCGGGTATGCTTCTGGGGGAACACAACCTAAGGCCGCCATGTTTATCTTTCCTGCTGTAATGACAACCCACTCGCTGGCATGTCCCCAACAAAAACATTTTCAAGTCCTAACCCCTGGTCCCATGAATGGACTCATTTGTAAACTGCTATCTTCAAAGATCTTGTTAGTTAAGATGAGCCCAAACTGCTTCAGGAAGGGCTTTAATCCAATAGGATTAGAGTCCATAAAAGCAGAGGAAATTTGACACAGTGAGTAGGATTCAGCAGAAAACAGCAGGAGAGAGACAGCCATGTGACAGAAGCAGAGCATGGGCTATGGATTGCCAGCAAGCCACCACTAGAATGCTACATTCTTCAAAGAAATCATTTTGATTCTTTCCAGCCTCCAAACCCATGAGAAAATAAATTTGTGTTGTTTAAGCCAACTCATCTGCACTATTATAGCAGCCCTGGCAAACTAAGACACTGACCACCTGGGAATTTCCCAAAGAGTAGCTGTTCTGTCATCCTGGGTCTAAGGGTGCCTAGAAGCTGAGCCCCCATAGACTCACCATGGACAAGTAAAATGAATGAGAAACCCATGAAATTTGGGGTTATTTGTTACTACAGAAAAACCTGATCCATCCTGATTGATATAGCCCCAGTGTCCTTCCCATACACCACAAAGATATATCTAATGCAAAGCATCTTATAGGAGAGAAAAGAGGAAAAGAAAGAGAAGTGAGGACAGGAGAAGACACTGACTACATGTGAGGGAGTGTGTTATGTGTACGTGCGTGTATGGGCATGCAGAATGAAAGGAGAGAAAGGGGACCATTTTGAAGGGACAGGAAAAGAGTTGCCCGAGGACCCTTGCTTTGGAAAGGCAGAGTTAGAAAAGATAAAAGATCAAAAAACCCAGAGATAGAGTGAGATGAGTCCAAGTCACACAGCAAGTCGGTGCTAAATTAGGCCTATGGCTTGGGCTTTCTGACTTCCAGTCCAGAACTCTCTCCTCTGAGCTCAGAGCCTCATCTAGAAAGCCACTGGCTTGGGGTACCCTCCTTTTCCCCTTCCTGGAGCTGTAGAAAGCAGCACACAATAGGTGACTCCCAAAAGTGCCAGGCCTTCCAGTTACCACTCTGCCCTTACATTGGGACAACAGTGACATATCTGCATTCATACAGGGCAATAGGAAAATCCCTGCAGTGTATGTGGGAATGAGCAGTCAAGCCTCTTTTGCTATTAAGCAACACAAATTGACTGCAGCCTGCTCAAGCCAAAAGTGGGGATGAATCGGGGAGATGCTGCAGCTTTTTAGCAAACAATATGGGTATTGTGAGGGACAGTAACAAGAGCAGCTATGGGGGGCTGTTTTAGTCTGATAATGCTGCCAAGAATGAATTTACCAGAAATGGGTTGACTTTTATAAAGGGGATTTATTAAGTTACAAGTTTACAGTTCTAAGGCCATAAAAAATGTCCAAACTAAGGCATCCACATAAAGATACCTTGACTCAATAAAGGCTGATGTTTGGTGTTTTCATTTTTTAAAGCTGCCAGAGTGCAGTATACCAGAAACTGAATGGCTTTTTAAAAGGGGAATTTATTAAGTTACGTGTCTACAGTTCTAAGGCCATGAAAATGTGCAAACTAAGGCATCCAGGGAAAGATACCTTGATTCAAGAAAGGCCAATGGGTCCAGGATATCTCTACCAGCTGTGAAGGCAAGTGGCAATGTCTGCTAGCTTTTTCTTCTCATTTCATAAGGCATTTTTTCCTTCTGCATTTTTTCCTTCTGCATCTCCAAAGGTCTCTGGCTGTGTGGGTGTGTGGGCTGTGATGGCTCTGTTGGCTCTTTCCAAAATGGTTCCCTCTTAAAGGGCTCCAGTTAGTGATCCCACCTTGAATGCATGGAGGCACATCTCCATGGAAACTATCCAATCAAAAGTCTCCACCCATAATTGCATGGGTCACAGCTCCGTGAAAACAATAAAAAAGATCCCACCCAGCAATACTGAATGAGGATTAAAGAACTTGGCTTTTCTGGGGTACACAACAGATTCAAACCTGCACACCTAGGAAACCACATGGATGGTGTCTGCTGATCCTTGTTCCCAGTTCCATTGCTTTCAGATTCTGATTACAGTGGCTTCCACTCTAAGCATCTGTGGGCCTTCACTTAGCTTCTCCAGGGCAAAACTCTGGGTTCTGGCTTGTTCTTAGCATCTCATGGGAAGGCATATGGCGATGTCTGCTGGGCTCTGCATCTCCAAACATCCGTGTCTAGGTGTCTGCTCTCTCTGTCAGCACTCCAACCATCTCCAGATGTCTGTGTCTGTGTCAACTCTGACTCCTGTCTAGCTTATCGGGTGTCTCAGCTCCTGGTGTCTCCTGGGGCTTCTGCATTTCCAAACATCTGTGTCTGCATCTGCATCTATGGTTTTTCCAAAATGTTCCCCCTTTTAAATGACTCCAGGAAACTAATCAAGACCCACCTTGAATGGGCAGAGTCACATCTCCATTTAATCTAAAGACCACACCCACAATTGAGTGGGTTAATTTCCATGGAAACAATCTAATCAAAGGTTCCACCCTGAACAATAGGTCTGGCCCCACAAGATTGGATCAGTTTTTTTTTTTTTTAAAAAAAATGGCTTTTCTGGGGCATAAAACAGTTTCAAACTAGCACAGGGTCTGTAGTACCTTGTGCCCAGAGACCATCCTTCCAGGAGTTGGCATTCATGCTTCTCATCTACTGTGTATCTCAGATAAAAAAGTTCAAATTCCTAGGAAAGAGAATGTGACTTGCTTAGGCCAGATGTTCTTCACTGGCCCAATTAGCTATGTCCAGCAGTGGGGGGAGGGTAAGCTGGGAACATTCTGGGGTTGATGTCTCATGATGGCTGAATCGGGGAGGGCACTGTGAACTGGACGGACTATGGGGACTCAGGTTGGCAAACTGAGCCCTCTTCTGCTCACATCTCCTCTAAGAAGGTCCCATTCTTTATTTTTCCAGGGAGCACGTGTTCCTGTTACTGCATTCAACCCTCACTGAGGCTCTTAAAGGTACCAAGTGCTGTAAAGGATTCTGGGATAGAGATGATTGGCCTGTCCTCCAGGACTTCACACCTCCAGTCAAAATGAGAGTCCACCAGCTACAGTAACCAAGGTAACACAAGGTTGACAGGTCTGGAGCCTTCGGGGAGGCTGGCAGCAGTGGACGTATAGCTGCTGACTCTATATTTTGTGTGCTAGGATTGATCTGACTGTGCCAGCCAGCTTAATTATGTTTAGGCAAAAAGTGCTAGAAGGTGCTTAATTTGCTCCCCAAGTTCCTATGTGGAAGCCTTCAGGTTTGTCAGGGATTGCAGGGCTGGGCTTTTTTTTGACTCATCATACTTGAGATTCTATCAGTGTGGTTTTTCCTAGAGAGGGAGGCTTACCCTTTTATTTAGCTGCAGAATGACCCACGGCATTCCCTCAGCTCAGTCCCTTACTTTTGCCTCTGCACTCCTTGGGGATTCCTCCAGTTGTCTCTAGGTCAAAATATCCTTCTGCTCTTTGGGGGAGGCTGACTAGAGGTCCTGTTGTTATTTCCATTCCTGTTCTCATAACAATCCCTGTGGAAGGAAAGGAAAATGTCACCTAGATAAAGACACAGACCATAAAGAAGAAAAAATCAGAGTGACATTTGGGAAAGTTTAGACAAGAATGGCCAGGGTAGGGCTGAGCTTGGGATGAGGGAGAAGGTCAGAGCCTAGGGGATTAGGGACACCCGAAGGCCAGCCTGGCGGCAGGAAACTCCCCCAGCCCTGGACTCCTATTTCATAATGATCAGCAGTTGCTCTGAGCATTGCCTGAATGCTTGCTATGTGCTAACCATCTTCTACACAACATCTTAAGCCACAAGAGAACCCCAGGTGGTGGATATTATTATTAACTCAAATGAAAGATGGGGAAATTGAAATTCAGGGAGGTTAAGTAACTTGCTCAGGGTCCCACATCCACCTGACTCCAAATCTTAATCACCAAGCCTTAGCAGGCTGACTCCTGCCTCTCAGGAATTCTGTGGTTCTGAAGTTCAGAGCAACTGGGATATCTGATGTGGTTAAAAAAAAAAAAAAAAAAAAAGCTGTGGGTAATCTTTACTTAGGCATATGAGTCTTGCAAAGGGAGAGATTCTTGCTCCTGGGGGAATAGGGTGGCACACTGGAGAGAAACTAGCTTGGAAGTCAGAAATAACTGAGTCCCAGGTCATACGTTGCCCCTTACTCTTGTGTTACCTTGAGAAACTTTACTTCTTTGAGCTTCCATTTTTTCAACTGTAAAATAGGACTCTTAATACCTACCCTAGGGGTATTATTGCGTACAGCACAGGCACTCAATAAATGGGAAGACAGTCCCTATTATTACTTCCTTAAAATGTTTTCCAGTATGCAGGGTGTCAGAACTCGTGAGTATTGCCCCTGATGCCTTTTTGCCAGGGCCCATGAGATGGGGCAGAACTTTCTGACCCGGAACCACATGGACCTCTCCTCCACAGGGGTCAGGCCCAGGACCCCAGTGTGCTTTGCTCCAGCTCTGGCTCAAGCACCCAAAGCGCTGGTTGGGCAGACACGGAGCTGAGCTCCGGGAGGACTAGAACCATGGGCTCCAAGGTCACCAGGCCTTCTGCTGTCTGATTCTCTGGGTGTCAGCTACTCCATCAGACAGCTTTTCTCAGTGTACCGCTCCGAGCACCGAACCCCCCAGTTTCCACATAGAAGATAAAAACGCTTCTCTCCAACCCCAATGACAACAAACAAGGAAACACTGAACGGCTCGGTTGGGTTACCCATCGCCTTCACCAATTACTGAAACCTGGAGGTAGAGAAGCCCCATGATTGGCTAGGCGTGGATCACGTGCTCACGTGTAGCCCAATCCTTGTGAGCAAGACCCGTAAAAACATGGCCACCGCCATCCAAATTACATGGCTGGAGCAGGGACTAGAAAAAGGGGGTGAAAGATACCGGGAAAATTAATAAATCTCTCATATCTTTCAAACTCCAGTTATTTCTGCTTCTGATCATTCTCATCAAATACTGAAGTTCCACTATTGACACTTAAACCCCACCTGTTCCCAGACCCGGTGTCTAGGACTTCGCTCTCTACTCACTGGGCACGGAGCCCACCTGACCTGGTCAGGAGACCTACTGGGTTTTCTGGAGGGTTTGGTCCCTCCCCCAACTATCTTAAATGCCTCCCTTCTCTGCCTGCTGTGCCAGCAATTTCACTACTCCAGGTTCACTTTTCAAAAAAAAACACATTCAGATATATTTATTTCAGTGCTATTACATACACAATGTTGTGCTATCATCACCACCATCCATTACCAAAATATTTCCGTCATTCCAAAGAAGAACCCTGTACATTTTAAGCCCTTAACTTCCCATTCCCAATGCCTAGTGAATGGCATGATTCACTTTTCAGCTTAACAGGACTTGTTCCTGTTAAAATGAACATCCCCTGAGAGAGGCATTCACTGTCTCACCAATTATCTATGATTGAGTACTAGTGGCGTTATCTGCTTTCCATCTGGGCAGGGGAAAGGAGGGAGAGGGTGCACCGGGTCATACAGGAGGATTTACTTGAGGGTCTGTTGGAGAGAGGAAGAGACTAGAGGCAAAATGAGAACACTAACAATCCTCCTGATTCAAGGAGTCTGTTCTAGGTGAGTAACTGGAAGCCTTGTCCTTTTATCATCAAGAATTTTTCATCGTGGAGAAGGAGCAGCTGTTTTCCCATGGGTTTCTTTCCTACCAAGTTTGAATTTATATATTGATTTATTTATTTAAACTGTTTTGTTATGAGATAATTGCAGAATCACATGTAGTTGTAAGAAATAATACAGACAAATCCCATGTACCCTTTGCCCCGTATCCCCCAATGATAACTTTTTACAAAACTACACTGGAATATCACAACCTGGATACTGACATTGATACAAGATACAGATCATTTCCATCACCACAAGGCTCTTTATGTTGCCATTTTATAGTCACACCTTCCTCCCTCCTGCTCCCACTCTCTCCTTAAAATCCCGGCGACCACGAATCAGTTCATTTCTATAATTTTGTCATTTCAAGAATGTGATATAAATGGAATCATATCGTACATAACCTTTGAGGGTTGGCTTTTTCACTCAGCAGAATTTTTGCAAAGTCATCCAGATTGTTGTGTCTATCAATATTTTGTTCCTTTTCACTGACGAATAGTATTCCATGGTCTGAATGCCTCACATTTTATTTAACCATGCAGCCATTGAATGACAACCAGGTAGTTTCCAGTTATTATGAATGAAGCTGCTACAAACATTTATATACAGGTTTTTGTGTGAACATAAATCTTCCTTTTCTTTGGGTTAAATGCCCGGGAGTGCAATTCCCAGGTCCTATGATAATCAAATGTTAGTTTTTAAAGAAACTGCCAAATTGTTTTCCAGAATGGCAGTACCATTTTACATTCATACCAGCAATGCGTAAGTGATCCAGTTTCTCTGAAACTGGGTATGTAGTGATATCTCATTTTGGTTTTAATTTGCATTTCCCTAATGGCTAAAAACCTCTTCTTCAAATAGTTTTTAGCTATTCTAGTTTCTTTACCCTTCCATATAAATTTTAGAATAATCTTGTCTATATCTACAAAAAAAATCTTACTGGGATTTTGATGAGAATTGCATTAACCTTGTATATGAGTTTGGGGAGACCTGGTATGTTTACTATCTTGAATCTTCTAGAACACGAACAAGGTATATGTCTTCATATATCTAGCTCTTCTTTGATGTTTTTCATCTACTTTATGTAGTTTTCAGCATACAAGTCCTATGCAAGAGCAATTGTAAAAAGTATTGTATTTTTAATTTCTGTGCCTACTTGTTCATTGCTAGTATAGAAAAACAATTGTCTTTGTGTGTTTATCTTGTATTCTGTGACCTTATTGAACTAACATATTAGTTCTAGGAGTTTTTATATAAATTCCTTGGAATTTTCTACCTAGACAATCATGCCATCTGCAAATGGAGGCAGCTTTATATCTTTATTTCCAATCTATATGCCTCTTATTCCTTTTTTTTTTTTTTTTTTTTTTTTTTTTTTTTTTTTTTTTTTTTGCCTTATTGCTCTGTCTAGAACTTCCAGTACTATGTTGAATAAGAGTGGGGAGAGCAGACATCCTTGCCTTGTTCCTGATCTCACGGGGAAATAATTCAGTCTTTTAACATTAATTATTATGTTACTTGTAGATTTTTTTGAAGATATTGTTTATCAAGTTGAGAAAATTCACCTCTAATTCTATTTTTCTGAAAGTTTTTATTATGAATGGATGTTGATTTTTCCAAATGTTTTTTCTGCATCAATTTATATGATCATGTGGTTTTTCTTCTTTAACCTTTTTATATGACATATTACAGTGATTGATTGATTTTTAAAAATATTGAACCACCCTCGTATCCCTGGAATAAATCCCACTTGGTCATATTATATAATACTTTTTATATATTGATGAATTCTATTTGCTAATATTTTGTTAAGGATTTTTGTGTCATTACTCATGAGGCATATTACTTTGTAGTTTTTCTTTTTATACTCTCTTTGACTGGCTTCGTATCAGGATAGTATTACTTTTATAACATGAGTCAGAAATTATTCTCTCCACTTCTATATTCTGGAAGAGACTGTATAGAGTTGGCATTAATTCTTCTTTAAATTTTTGGCAGCATTCTTGAATGAAGTTGACTGGGCCTATGGATTTCTTTTTTCAGGAGTTTAAAATTTTTAACTTCCACTTCCTTAATAAATATAAGACTATTTGAATAATCTATTTCATACTAGGTGAGTTGTGGTAATTCATGGTTTTTGAAGAAATGATCCATCTCCATCTAAGTTATCCAATTTATGTGTGTAGACCTGTACTTAGTATTTCCATATTGTCCTTTGATATTTTCAGTGTCCGTAGTGACATCCTTAATTTATTCTTGATATTAGTCATTTTTATCTTTTATCCCTTTCTTATTTCTTTTCAAAGATCCAGCTCTTTCTTTCATAGCTTTTCTCTATTGTTTTTCTGTTTTCAATTTCATCTATTTCTCCTCTTATCTTTATTATTTCCTTTCTTCTGGTTGCTCTGGATTTATTTTGTTCTTCTTTTAGTAGGCTTTTGTGTAGGAACTTAGACTATTGATTTGAGATTTTGTCTCTGTTCTAATGTATACTATAAATTTTTCTTTCAGCAATGCTTTAGCTGTGTCCTCAAATTCTGATATATTTCCCTTTCATTTTCATTCAGTTTAATGCATTTTTTATTTCCCTTGAGTCTTCCTCTTTGAATAATGGAAGTGTGTTGTTTAGTTTCCACATATATGGAGAATTTCCTGTTATCTTTCAATTATTGGTTTCTATTTTGATTTCATTGTGTTTAATAAACACACTTTTTATGATTTCATTTATTTTGAATTTGTTGAGGCTTGTTTTATGGCCCAGAATATCGTCTATTTTGGTTTATTTCTTTGAACACTTGAAGAGAATGCATATTCTCTGTGGTTGGGTGAAGTATTTATAAATGTTAATTAGATCCTATTGGTTGATGGTGCTGTTGAGTTCTATATCTTTGCTGATTTTTTTCAACAAAGGGGTGTTGAAGACTCCAACTCTAATAATGGATTTGTCTATTTCTTCTTTCACTTCTATCAATTTTGTTTCACATATTTGGTAGTTCTGTTGTTTGGGGAATACTTCTTTAGGATTACTGTGTCTTCCTGATGGATTGACTCTTTTATCACTGTATAATGTCTCATAATTTTCTTTGCTCTAAAATCTATTTTATCTGATATTAATATAGCCACTCACTCCTGCTTTCCTTTGATTAATGTTTGTATGATCTGTCTTTTTTCCAATCCTTTTTTTCAACTTGGTTCTATCATTTTATTTTAAGTGAAATTTTGGAGGCAGCATATAGTTGGGTCATGTTTTTTAATCCATTCTGCCAGTCTATGTCTTTTAATTGGCATATTTCGACCATTTAAATCTAATGTAATGATTGATATGTTACGGTGTCAGTGTGCTTTGTCTTCCTGGTTCTTGGTACAATGAGTGATTTTGGATTGAAACCTGGACATTTTTGTATTATGCTCTGTGACTCTGGATCTTATTTAAATATCCCATTTAGTTGGCTCTTCCTGACACCACTCCAATGGAGGAAGAAGGGAGCCACCTCTTTACTGTCAAGTGGGAGTGGAAGTCCAGGTTCCCCACTCATCCTCCATTCATACCTGAGTTGAGAGAGCGCTCCCCATTACTGTTAGGTGGGGCTGATAGTTCCAGTTTTTCATGTGGTTTCCAATGATACTGCAGGGGAGATGGCCTTATTACCATGGGACTGTTGTAAAAGTCCTAACTCCCTACTAGGCCGCCTTTGACATACCTCAAAAGAATGTTGGGATGCTTCATTGCAGCCTCATAAGGGTAAAAATCCAGGAACCTCACTTGGTCTTTGCTGACATGGTATTGGGAACAACGCTTTTTTCTTGTGGATTTTGGCTGAAATAGAGTGATTTTCTTCTAAACGTTTTCTGCCTTAGAAAGCTGCCCCTTTCCTTGTATTTTATCTAGAGATAGCAGGCTTTTGGGTTTTGTGTGTGTGTGTGTGTGTGTGTGTGTGTGTTTCTGAGTTTCCTGCTTCTTCAACTCAAAGTCTAGGATATAAGAGACAAAAGAAACTCCAGGGAATTAATCACCATGATCTTTCTCAGGTCCCTAGCCAGTCTGCCTCTTCTCTCCACCAAACATGTCTTCTTATGTTTGTTTTATATATAATGTCCAGGGTTTTCAGATGTAGTTGGTGGAATGACTAGGGGAAAATATGTCTAGTTCATCTTCCCAGAAGTGAAATTTTTTTAAAGAAAAATTTCAAATGCACAAAAGTAGAGGAAAGACTCATTCACAGACTTCTGGGGAAGGTGGAGGAGTAGGGAGCTCCAGGACCCAGTTGTCCCACCAAAATAACTATTAAACAGGCAGAACTGTCTGAAACAACTATTTTGAATCTCCCAAGGCCAGAAGGTATTCTGGATGTACAGCATCCAGGAAGAGTGGGAGGAAGAGGCAGATAAATTACAGTGCTAAAATGCAAATGCATAAAAAGTAACGATAAATGTAGATTTTTTGACATTGTACAATGTCAAAAGTAATGATAAATGTAGATTTTTTGACATTGACAATGTACAAAGATAAAATTTGGAACAAGTATCCAAAAAATGGTGGGGGTACAAAGGGGCATAGGAAAAGTATATGTACATGCTATTGGAAGTTAAGTTGGTATCAAACCAAATATGACTGCTATATATTTATGTTGTTAAATATTAACCCCATGGGAACCACATAGAAAATAGATGAAAAATATATCTAGATACAAGTGAGAAGGCGCTCAATATGGTACAATACAAAAAAAAATCAAATAAATATGAAAGTAGGCATTAACAGAAGAATTGAGGAACAAAAAAGGTATAAAACTTACAAAGAATAAATTGCAAAATGGCAGAAGAAAGTCCTGCATTATCAGCATTGACTTTAAAAGTAAATGGAGGGCGGCTGCCGTGGCTCAGCAGGCAGAGCTCCGACCTGCCGTGCTGGAGGTCTGGAGTTCGATCCCTGGTGCCTCCTGCCCATATGCAAATTAAAAAAAAAAAAAAGTAAATGGATTAAATGCTCCAGTCAAAAGGCAGATTGGCTAATGGGTATAAAAGCATGACCCAACTATATGTTAGCTGCAAAAGACCAACCTTAAATTCAAAGACATAAGTCAGTTGATAGTGAGAGGATGGGGAAAAAAGTACCATGCAAGTAGTAACCAAAAGAGAGCTGGGGTAGCTATACTAATATCAGAAACAATAGACTTTAAGGCAAAAATGGTTTCAAGAGACAAAGATGGTTATTATATACTGATAAAAGGATCAATTCAACAAGAAAATATAATAATTATAAATATATATACACCTAACAGCAGAGCACCAAAATATGTAAAGCAGATTGAAAGGAGAAATAGTTCTACCCAACAGTAAGAGGCTTAAATACACTACTTTCAATAATGGACAGAACATCTAGACAGAAGATCAATAAGGAAATGTAAGACTTAAATGATACTCCAAATCAACTGCAGTTGGTGGAAGACCTAACATATGTGTGTTAGGTCTTCACCCTACTTCACCCAACAACACCTATACAGTCTTCTCCAGTGCACATGGATCATTCTCCAGGATAGACCATATCTTAGGTCATAAAGCAAATCTCAGTAAATTAAAGAATATTGAAGTCATACAATAGATCATCTCTGACCACAATGAAATAAAGCTAAAAATCAATAACAGAGGGAGAAATGGAAAATTCACGAATGTGGAAATTTTAAACAGTATTCTCTTAGACAACCAATGGGTTAAAGAGGAAATTAGGAAATATTTTGGGGCAAATGAAAATGAAAATACAACATACCAAAATGTATAGGATGCAGCAAAGGCAGTGCTGAAAGAGTAATTTATAGCTCTAAATGCTTGCATTTAAAAAAGAAGAAAGATGTCAAATCAGAGGCCTAACCTCAAAATTGGAAGAACTAGAAAAAGAGCATGCTAAACCCAAAGCTGGCAGAAGGAAGGAAATAGAAAAGATTAAAGCAGAGATCAAAGAAATAGAAGACGAACCAACAACAACAACGAGAACAACAAAAGAAAAAGAGAGGAAACAAATAGCAAAAATCAGAAATGAAAAAGGAGCTATTACTACCAAACCCACTGAAATAAAAAGGACCATAAGATGGTACTATGAACAACTGTAGATGAAATGGATAAATTCCAGCCATTTCCAACAGAACAAACAGCAAACTCCTGGGATCTCCGCAGACCTGAGGCAGGAGGAGAGTGGCCTGGGAACCAGAAGCCTGGCTTGGGGCCCAGTTGTGTGACACCTGAATCTCAGAGAGGGTGGCTGAGGGACCAGGCCCGCCCTGGGGCCTCCCGGGACAAGCAGGGACAGGGAGGGACAGCTCAGGTGTCACCCCTGCTCGGTGTGTGACCTGGGATCCCACTGGGCACTGGGACGATGCCAACCCCTTGGCCCTCCAGGGAGGCGGGGGTGGTTGCCTCTGTCGCTGAGAAACCACCATCCTTTTCCAGCTCCATGGACTACTCTGGCCTTAGTCAGGCTCTGAGACAGACGCCCAGAGAGTTAGTGCCCAGGACCACGGCAAGGAGGAGGAGGTATGTGGAGCGTCCCTGCCCCTGTGGTGTGTGTGCGGAGGGGGTGTTGGAAGGATAGGATCAGTAGGCCCCAAGTATTTGCTTTCAATTTCCTGGCTGTGTGACCTTGGACAAGTCACTCAACCTCTTCTGGCCTTGGTTTCCCCAACTTTTGGATGAAAGATTTGGACTAGAAGAGTAATTTCCAAATTTGACTGTACATCAGGATCACCTGGGATTTGTTTTCTAAAACTAGGCCCACCACAGCCCTGCTGACTCAGCCTCTCTGGGCCTGGGCCCTGGCACGCGAGTATTCAGCAGGTTCCCTAGGCAGGTTGTGTGTGAGGGGCCACACCCACCTAGAAGCTGGCTAAGTCCAGCGGCCTGGAGTTAGGGAGGCGGGTCCAGGGTGGTGGGAGGAGACAGAGAAGGGAGCCAATCAATGTCCAGGGAGGGGGTGGGGCCAGAGGGAGGAAGCCAATCAGGAGAAGCGGATGCCCCAGGAATTTCTCTCTTGAGAGGGAAGCTTTAGTCTCTGCGCCGCCAGTTCAGCTGCTGCTGGCTGTTTGGATGTGTGTTCCGCCACCACCAGGCAGCTGGATGTGGGCGTCACCTTGGGGTTCAGAAGGAGAAGGAGAGGATGGGGACAGGAAGGAAGTGTGGGGGACACATCGCATGTCCCCTTCCAGGCTGAGCGCGGGCCTAGGAGGCGTTATCTCTGCCCAGAAGGGCAGGCACCTAAGCCCTGCAAACCTAAGCAGTAGCTCATGGGGAGTCCATGGCTGCATGGGCCCGGTGTTCCCAGCCCCCGTGTCCCTGACTCGGCTCGAAGGTCGCAAGGGGTCCCATTTGCTGCTCCTCTGACTCTGTTTCCTTGTCTGTAAAATGGGGATAATAATTACGCCCGCAAGGCGTTACTGTGGGCCTGACTCAGACGGCAGAGGGGCGAGTGCTCTGCCAGCTGCAGCGTGCTGTGCAGTCAGTTGGGTGGGGGCACCCCAGGAAGAAAGGGATTGACACCCCTTCCCCCCACCCCCCCGCAGTTGGAGCCTCTGGGCTTCAAATAAAACCACCCAGGCGATTCTCCTTTTAAAATTGTTAGACACACATAAACTCCACCTGGACATCTGGCCTCGTTTTCAGAGGTAACAACCATTGTGAATTTGGTGGGATTCTTCCACACTTCAAAAATTAGAAGAATTTTCATATCTATGTGTGGTTCTGTGGAAGATAAATAGGCAGGCCTCGTTTTATTGTATTTTGCTTAATTGTGCTGTGTGGGTGTTCCGTTTTTTACAAATTGAAGTTTTGTGGTGACCCTGCGTTGATGAAGTCTATTGGGGCCATTTTTCCAACAACACGTGTTCACTTCAAGTCTCCATGTCATATTTAATTAAGGGATGTGTATTGTTTTTTTTAGACATACTGCTATGCACACTTAATAGACTATACCATAGTGTAAACACAACTTTTATATGCACTGGGAAACCAAAAAATTCATGTGACTCCCTTTAGTGATGTCTGCCTTATTGTGATGGTCTGGAACCAAACCTACAGTTCTCCGAGGAGTGCTGTATAGTATTTTAATGAGTGTGAATATGTGTGTGTGTGTGTGTGTGTGTAGCTAAAAGAACACTGTTACAATGTGAACACTGTCACACATTGTTCAGCAAAATGCTTTTATCCTTTTTTTTTTAATTCAAGATTTTATGCTTGAGATAATTAGGTCATTCCTTTTATCTTTCATGTGGCATTCTGCAGCGGGTCTCTCCCGCAGGACCGGGTCTTTGTCTGATGTGAATATTGCGGCAGGGCTTCCTCACGCCTTTTCTTGCCTCAGGCCAGACAGGATGGACTGATGGCTGCACACACAGCAGCAGCCCTGGTCAGAAGCCTGAGGCTGTGGAGGACGCCTAAGGGTGAGTTGCCACCTCTGGGTCCAGAGGGAGCATCCTCCATGTCTAGCCCCGTGTGGGCCACGGGAAGAGAGAATCTGAGAAATGCTGCCCTGAGCCGACCTCACACTTCAGTCAGGGGAGGACGGTGTGGGAAGAAGGGGTGGGGAACCGAGGCCCCTGCTGCAGGAGAAGACCTTAGGTGGCCAACCTTTCAGTGAGGGCTTTTGCCTGAAACCAGCACTGGCTACATAAAAACGCAGGGCCCTTGTTTAATAATTAAGAATTTCAAGATGGAGACAGCAAAGCATTAAGCCAAGGGCAGGTTCCTTCCAAGCACGGGGCTCCGGGTGACTGCAGGTCACACGCACTGCCTGAAACCATCCCCCAGGGGAGCCTGGTTATTTTGGTGCGGAGAAAGTGATCATTGCTCTGCAGAGGGAAATTGCCATCAGTTTTTGAAGTGCTCAGGGTCTGTTAGCACAGTTACACTGAGCCATGGAGAACTCTGCTCCAGACAAATTGGGAAGCTGTGGATTGTTCCCTCAGGGCTGGGGGTTGGGGTAGCAGAGAGGCTGCAGAGCCAGCAGGTAAGTCAGAAGGCCCCAGCTCAGAGCCCTCTTCTGACCGGGATGAGCTGAATGACTGTGGGCTCATTGCTTGGCCTCTCTGTGCCACAGTTTCCTTGTCTGTGGTAATGTACCGATGTCACAAGATAGTCTAAAACTCCATGGAAAGGCTTAGAACAGTTCTTGGTGCCGCGCTCAGCTGATGCTAGGTATTCTTTACTGGGGATGGGTCAGACATGGAGAAGGCACTGGGTCTAGATTTGGGAGCCTCATGGGTCTGGCTCCTGTTCTACTACTGACCACCTGCTGGCCAAAGGCAGATCCCACTCTCCCTCCTGAAATCCAAGGGGAGGGCAACTTGTCCCTCCCAGCTTTATAATTCCATATCTAAGGAATTGTACCCCTTCCTCTTGTTGGCTTATTCTTGAATTCAGTATCTCTTGTGATTCAAAAAGGTCTTCCTTATATCTGATTGCAAATCTTTCTGCTTTAAAGTTCATTTCTTCCTGTGTGTTCTGTCCTTGGTGTGAAAACAATTGCCCAGTGACCCATTTTATAAACTGAGAAACTGAGGCACACAAGTCATATGTTCTGTAGATAGAACAATCCCAGTCTCCTTAATATCCTCCTTTCTTGGTCCTTCACCTCCTCCCCGATTTGAGACCCACACAGGTTACTCCTGCGAGGCAGGGCCTGAGCGGGGTCCTTTCCATATATCCCCTGCTCAGTATTCCCGGCACTGTAGGGAAGCAGGCCTTCTTAGCCTGTTTTACAGCCAGAGAAGCAGGCCCCTGGGAGCCTGACTAAGAGGGTGGAGAGGCCTGTGGGAGGTGCCTTGCAGGCCCCCCAAAGCTGTGAGGCAGAGACCCGTCCTAGTGGGGCCCAGCATTCCCTGGAGAAAGACTTTCCTTGGTGCTTTACCTTCTCTGCCCCGCAGCTGGGATGGGTGTCCTTCCCCTCCGAAAAGTCCACGCCCTCGGGCAAACTCATCCTGCACACGCCAGCAGCTGCCTGGCCCCTGCTTCCACTCAGGAAGACCTATGCGAAGGCAAATAGGTGAATCTTTAGTGGGCTGTCCTTGAATCCCTCCTCCACGCACGACCAGGCCCCTGGCCAGCACCAGCACTTACTACAATGCAGCACAAAATACAGATCCTGGGTGGTGGCGGAGGCGTGGCTTGTTCACTGACACGTGCCAGGTCCTGACCCAGCACCTGGCACGTGGAGGTGCCATTGTGGTTTATTTAACATAAACCGCTATTATTAACCAACTTGTACTGATTTAGGAAAGTGCTTTGTGTTTTGAGGACCCTGGTGGGAGGATACAGTGTCAGGTGCTGCCTTGGGCTGTGGAGGAAAATAAAGCAGGGAAGGGAGCTGGAGAGCGGTGAGGGTGGGAGGGGGCACTCACCTGCTGAAGAGCTGAGATCTGAACAGAAGCTGCTGAGAGTGAATTAGGGGACTGGGGGAATTCCAGGTGGGAACTAGGATTCAGAAAAGAGAATTCCTTGAAATCCCAGGCTCCCTGGCAAGCCAGTGGGCAGACACTCTGCTTGTCTTCAAAGTGAATTAAGAACTCGTACAGCTCTGAGCCTGTGCCAGTGTCATCTGGGCAGCCGGAGCCTTCTTGGAAAGAAAGAGGTTTGCCAAGAAAGTTGTCAGCGTGGCATCCTGATGAAGCCTGGGGCCTTTAGAGTATTAGGCAGATGTGTTCAAATTCCAGCTCCCAAGGGATTGAGGTTCATTTCTTAAGCTCTCTGTCCTTCGGTTTCTTCATCTGTCAGTGGAGGTGATAATCCTTGCACTGAGAAAGGGTTGGATAAATGGTAGCCTTTTCTGCTGATGCTATTCTCTTGCTCCTAGTGGGGTTGTTTGCTTCTCACTCATTCATGCCACAGTTTCCAAGCACGTACACATGGCACGTACTGGATACCAGGGTTCCCAGAGGAGGCAACACCTGAGCAGTCCAAAGGTGGAAAGGAGAGGACACCAACCCATTTCTAACTGTGTAAACTTGATGCTTTATCTCCTTGGGCCACAGTTTCTATAAATGAAGGGGTGAGCTTGGCAGTTACTAGGTGAATCTCCTACTGACTACGGAGCTGAGACTGTCATGCAACTAGAGCAAACATCTCTAGCTCCAGTTGACCTGCACTGGAGACGGCTGGTCTGGCATGCTTTTCTAGAGTGGGTGTGGGTAGAAGCCCCATGTGCTCTGGAAATGGGCCAGCAACAGTGATGGGGCCTGCCACCTCCCCAGACACACCCTCCTCCACCACCCTGCATTATCCAAGGGATCCTCTTGGGGAGATAGAGGGAGCAGCCTGCACAGCCGGGCGGAGGGCCTGAACATACCCTCACGGGACAAGGGCGCGTGCAGTGTGGGCAGGAGTCTCAGAAGCATCAGGGTTGGGATGGCGGCTGCAGAAGGAGGGAAGTCACTTAGAGAAGCGCTCCGGAGGGGTCAGATTGAAGAAAGAGGTAGAGGAGGAGGCGCCCTAGGAGAAGGGGTGTGTCTAATTTCCTCCCAAGTCCTATTTGCAGTCCTAGTTCTGGGAGAGATCGTAGAGCCTCTTGGAGGGCCAACACAGTGCTGCTCGTCCTGCCCCACTCCTCCTTCCCAGCCCCCGCCCTCCACTGAGTCCCCTCTCCTTCCTCCCATAGCAAAATGTACCTGTACTGGGTGCCTCTCCCTTGGGCCATGGGGAGCTGGGCTCTAAATGCTGTTCATTCATTCATTCAAGATGCATTTAGTGAGTTCTGTGCCGGGAACTATTAGGGCACTGATGATATGGTAGCGAACAAAACAAACAGAAATCTCTGCCTTCTTGGAGTTTGCATTTTAGAAAGTGGGTGGACAATACGGTTTAATGCAGCACTTCTCCAACTTAAAGGCATGTATGAATCACCTGGGTATCTGGTTAAAATGCAGATTCTGATTCAGTAGGTCTGGGGTGAGGCCTGAGAGTCTAACCAACGGTGCCCAGTGTTGTCAGACCACAATTTGAGAGGCAAGGGCTTTATGTGTTATCCCTCCAGGGAGACTAAAGTCCTTGAGAGAGCAATGACTTATCCAAAGGAATAGCTAATAGTGAACCTTGGAGGGGGATTGGTGGTGATGGGCAGGTATGTGAAGGCAGTAAAGCCTTCGGACTGGATGGCTGCCTTTTTGTCTATGTGTAAGGCTGGCTCAGCTTCCCGGCCCTGTCTCCTTAGCTCCCTAGCTCCCTACTGCTCCTGCTCAGCCAGGCTGTAGGTGAGAACATCTGGAAGGAATTCCCTGGAACTGGAGGGAATTTCCATGCAAATGAGGCTCTGACAGCCCAGCCGGGAACACCCACCCTTACCATCTGCTCCAGACGTTTGCAGACTCTGTGTGAGGGGAACCCGGCGGTTTCAGGCTCCTCCTAGGAACTTCTGTTTGCCTGGATTCCTGCCCTGGACATTTCAGGGGGCTGCCTCTGCTACTGCTGGGAGCCCAGGTTCCCGAGTGCTCTTCCCAGCACAAAAGATCTCCCTTCCCTTTTCCTGCTGGGAGATGAGATGCCTTGGGATTCCAAAGATACCTGAGGGTCTTCCAAGAACAGTGATGTGGGGGGAAGCTGCCTTGCTTGGTTTGGTTAGAAGCAGTGTCATCAGCACAGAACTTTCTCATCCTCTTTAGACAACAGCAGCTGTCAAACCCTTCCTATGCTCCAGCCCTGTGCAAAGTCTTACTTCTGTGCGCTGGTGGCGCTAAGTACCGTGAGGTGAGGGGTGGCGTCACAGGCACAGGTAAGTATGGGGCAGCTTGGAGATGTCAGGTTTACCCTCAGGAAGTGGCAGAGCCAGAATCTGAAACCAGAGTCACCTGATGTCAAACCCCAGTGTTTACCCTCCCCACCCCCACCTGTTCTTCTAAGAGCAGGCACTTTTAAGGGGCAGAACAACCAGCTGGGAATTCAGCCGGAAGTCTTGCTCTCTGTCTCCTCCAGCCCTGTGAGAAGTTCCTTGACTAGGGTTTGTGTGTGTGTGTGTGTTGTGGGTGGGGGGGGGAGATGGCATATCTGGGCATATGTCATATGCAGCTGCACTAGATCAGCTGCCTGCCCCTGTTCCCTCTCCCCAGCCAGGAAGCCTCCTTTGAAGAGGGGGGCGCATGACTGTCACCGCGTCTGGGAGTTACTCAGCACCAAGGATGTGTCTCCTTTGTGTAGACTGTCAGCCCAGCTTCCCTCTTCTTAAAGACATTAGGAAGGTAAAGAAGCCCTGGTGGGGGGTGGACTCTCCCCGAATGGAGTGGCCGAGACTCACCCTGCCCCACCCGCTTTGTTTTGCTTTAGTGTCAGATCCTTGCTGACAGCAGAGCACAGAGCAGAATGCCTAATCCTAAACCAGGAAATCCAGGTCCTCAGGAATTCCTGGGGGACCCCCAGTCCCAGGGCAGTGGGGGGTTTGGAGAGCCAGGCTGCTCTCCAGGGTGCGAGGCTGCAGCATCTCTCCCCTCCATCCCCCAGTCCCCCCACCTGGGAGTCACGGGGTGATGGCTGTCATCTGACACTGAAGCTGGGTGTTGGCCCTCTGTTATGTTGCCTTCCCTCCACCATCACCGTCTCCTGCCCCGTCCTCTGAGAATGGGTGCCCCTGGTCCAGAAGCCCCAGGCTGAGTTGGCAGGTGGGCTAACAAACCCTGATATGGAGCAACGAGACCCTGCAGCCAGCGGGGGGCCTGGCTGCCTCCCTGCCGCTCCCGACTGTAGGGGCCGGGACTGCAGGACTGAACAGGCAACACAATAGCTCTGTCTTTGCCTGCCCTGCTGCCCTCTTTGTCTGCTCTGCCCTCGGCTTTAAACCCGAGCTGGGCAGGTGTGACCGGGAGACAGGGCTCCCTTGACCACGATTTACCAAGAGATTAAGGGCCCCTGAGGAAAGGCCTTTTATTTCTGTAGTTTGGTCTCACAGCTTGGGGAGATTGGAGATAGCACACATTCCCCTGAGCAGGCAGGCTTTGGAAGGTTCTGTAAAAGCCACTCAGTGGGGCTCTTGCCTTTAAATGGCAGGACTAATATTGTCACTTCAAGGAGCTATTTTGTCTTGCCTGGGGGAGAAAAAAAGAAGTCAGGACTCGGCTGGCTCCCACAGTTGAGGCAGCAGGCTGACGAGGGCAGTGGGGCAGGGGACAGAATCTTGGGATGCTTGAAGGCAGGAGCAGGCAGTGGACTCCCTGTGGGTCTCCTGGCCAGTGAGGCACCCTACTGGGCATCAGATCCCAGGGGGAGGGAGGTGGGGTTGACTTCAGAAGATGAGGTTACAGAGTGTGGGTGAGACAGGAGAGACTGGGGAGGTGGCCTGCAGGTTTGAAGGAAGGAGGCAGCACTGGAAAGTAGGCTGTGGGAGAGAGGCAGGACAGCCTGGGGTGAACTGACCCCAGGGGCTGGAGGGCCCCTTTCCACTGGCCCCCACCACTATCTCCCACTCACTTCCCTGAGCATGGGTGCTGCTGGCCCCAGAGCCCTGGGCTGTGTTGGCAGCTGGGCTAACAAGCCCTGATGTGTGGAAACTGTGCCAACCAGGGAACTAGACCCCACAAGCCTCCAAATGCCTGGCTGCCTCCCTGCCCCTTCCAGCACTATCCCACACACCCAACATCGGGGACCGCTCAGCTCCCTCTGCAGGCTCAGCTCCACCCTTCCAGCTTCCAAACCTGTTCCCAGACTGAGGGTATTTAAGGGGTTGGTAGATTCTGCATCCAGTCCCCTGGTATTTTCTTCATTCTTTTCGGCCTTATTCATGGTCCCCAATTCCAGTTTTGGGATTGGCTCTCAGCTATACAGACTTCTTTGAGTCCCAACCCCCTCTTTTGTAAAGCGAGCATAATAAGAGCGACTCTCTCCTCGGGCTCTTTGAGGATGAAAGCAAAACACGCTGGCCCTGGTGGGGCCTGAGGACTGTTGGATGTCTGCTGGCTCTGGGCCTCGTGGGCTCCCCAGGTTGTGCAGACGAATGAGCTTGTTTGCAAAGGCCTTGGCCAGTCAGCACACAGCAGGGGTGTACGGAGCCACTGCCACCATCCACAGTAAAGCTGAGGGTAATGGCAAGAGCCGTCATTCATTGAGTTCTGATCCTCACGTCAACCCCCTAGGGAGGGGTTCATTAACTCTGTTTTGGAAGTGAAGAAACAAAAGTTCAACTTCTTAAACACCCTGCCTGGGTCCCACAGCTAGTGAGTGTTGGGATTCAAATTCAGCTCCAATTCCCAAGCTGATAGGCTCTTTCTCCCACCCACTCTTACGATATAGGGTCACTCAGGGATGGGTAGTTAAGGGTGGATGGGGCCAGGTGGGGAGCACCAAGTCGGAAAGCAAAGTATCCAAAATATCCAAGTCAGGGCCACAAGCCCTGATCGCATGAACACAGAGACCCAAGGGCAGGGCAAGGCAAATGGTGTGGGATCCCGGAGAGTTTCAGGAATGGAAGGCAGGCAGGCAGAGACCCAAGCAACCCACTTGCTCCAGGATACAGCCTCACGGTAGCAGTGGGAACACAGAAGCCTGGGCCCACCGTGGCTGCAGAGTTCAGAGGGACTGGAACGTATGTGATTCCTTCTGGACAATACATTTTTCCCAATCTAATAACAGTTGCTAGGAAAAGCTACTTACTCTGTAAAAATCTAACATACATGCATGGCTGGCCAACATTTCAGGAAGCCCAAATTTCCAACATATTTCCAAATCAAGCTCTTTCCTCCAGAATTCTGAGAAAAGGCCAGGCACTTGGGCAGTGCACAGACTTGACCAGGGTTAAAGAGTCTGTCCGGGTATGAATTTTATTGGAAACCAAGTGACACCTGAAGCAGCTCAGAAATCGGGGCGAGAAAAAGTCCCCCGTTGTTATTATTTAGTGCAGCCCGGGCGGAAGAAAGGACTCTTTGTGAAGCAATGAAAGGGATCCAGATAGAGGCAAGCCCCTGCCCTCCTGAGCAGAAATCATCTTTTCCATCAGCAGTTTCGGCTCTGCATGGCCCAATCTCGTTGTTCTGCTGCATTCCACCGGGGGTGAGAATACGTTTGCGTACACTGCCTTCTCCCTTTCTCGTTGCACACGGCATGTATTTCTACACACTCACTTGAATGTACATGGATCTGGCCATTGTTATGTAGAAATATGTTGATAAATAGTTTCTCTAAAGGAAGGACTAAACGCCTCCCTCATTTTTTTGTTGTTTATCTTCTCTTGGTTTCCCCTCTCTCGGGAACAATGTAATTCTCCAGCACAGTTTGCATTGTCAGGTTGGAACAACATTGAAATGCAGTGGTGTGGCCTGCTGGCTGAGCCGAGGGAGATGGCAAGTGTCCACAAGAAGAGCATGAATCAGGGTGGCTGCCAGGACCTGGGCTTCTCCAGAAAGGGCCTGCTGCGGGCTCAGACTTAAGGCTTGTTCTCCTTCCCCCTTCCTCCACCCCACTCCCTCTGCCCACCTCCTTCCATCCCTCCTGGGGCGGGAGCTGTGGCAGTGAGCCCTTAGGCCTCTTTTCTGCCTGAAGATACTTAAATAAGTATGTTTCTAGGAGCTGGTGGGTGGCAGAAGGTCAGAGTGAAGGAAAGCACCCAGAATGCCTAGGGCAGCCAACAAGGCCTAAGAGAGATGGTCTCAGCCCTTAAGGGGGTTAAAGTCTAGCCAAGCAGCAAGACGAGCATGTCCTTGAGGCGATGGCCCCAGTGCAGAAGGCGGTAATGGTGAGAGGAAGGTTGTCAGGTTGACAAATGTCGGAGAGCTGGTAACACTCAGCTGCTGCCATGGGAGTGGAAGGAGGGGACCCAGGGATGGGCAACTTGGCCAAATGGCTGCCACCCATCCCCTCTCTTTCTGCACGTGTGCCATTCTCCCATGGGAGGTGGAATCTAGCCTTCTCCTCCTCTCGAATCTGGGCTTTCCTTAGTGACTTGCTTAACCTGTGAAATGTGGCAGAAGTGATAGGATTTCTAAGGCGAGACCCTAAGAACCTTGCAGCTTCCCCCTCAGTCCAGCCTTCCATCACCCTTCATAAGGCTTCTGAAAACGCCTTCCCTTCATAGCACCCACCTGCCCACGGACCTGCCAGTGCCTGTACTTCCCATTGCCTGTGGGACGAAGCCCCCCCATAGCCAGCAACCCTGGCCTTTGCCCCCTGCCCTTTGATCCAACATGGCCCCAGCATGGGCTCCTGGCTCCTGCCGCTTTGGCCTCCCCTTAAGTCTCCAGACTCCCTTTGTGCTGTCTCGCCTGTGCCTTTGCCCTCAAAGTCTACCTGACCTAGGCCTGCTGGGCCTTCACACCTGCTGTCCACCAAGGTAGCCAGTTGCTCTGCGTGGCTGTTGAGCATTTGAAATATGGCCGGTGTGACCAAGGAACTAATTTTTAAATTAAATTAAACTTAAATACACTTCCATTTAAAAACTGATGGTCAATCCAATTATTGTAAACCTGTTTGGTATGTAGAAACGATTTGGGTATGTGAATCTACTGTCAGTGATAAATTCAATCAAATCTAAATACAGATCAAGTATAGCCCAATGAAACACTTGTGTCTGAATTTAGCTTCCAAATTGATGTGTGGGTGTATGTACAAAATGTACGCTGGATTTGAAGACTTAGTACCAAAAAAATGTAAAATATCTCTTTAAAGAATTTTTAATTTATTACATGTTGAAATGATAATATTTAGGACATATTGAGTTAAAGGGAATACATTATTAAAATAATTGTCAGCTGTTTGCTTTTTACTCTTTTCAGTGTAGCTGTTAGAAAATTTTAAATAGTATGCGTGGCTCACATCCTATTTCTTCTGGACAGCACTTACTAAACCAATGAGCTAGCACCTGGGGAACAGTTCAGCCCTGCCCCATCCTCCTTTCTCCCACGTATTTGGTCTCAATTGCTGACTCACTTGAGCTAATGAATGCTGAGACCTGGCATGCTGATCTCAGAGTGACACCCGTGCTTGCCAGCATGTATGTGTGTTTGTGTGGCTTGTGCACATGTCTGCATCCAGCACCCCGCTGGGTTTTTGGTGTGTGGGCTCAGGTGAAGGGCCTGGAGGTTGCCATGGGAGGCCACCGCCCATGGGGAGTTGATGTGGAGTCAGGGCCTCGAGTGTGAAGCCTCGGGCAGGTATCGGCCCCCGGGGCGGGGGGAGGCTGGAACATTCCCTGTTTTGTTGGCAAGTTGATGAGAATGTCATGTAGGACAGAACCAACAGCCGCCCTGAAATCAAGATAGATGTCAGCTCGCCCTCGCCCCCTGCCCCCCCGCCGGTGAGGCCTGTCACTCTATCACTGGAGAGGAAATTAAGTTGGTCTGGCACAGTTTGCTTTTCCTAGAGCCAATTTGGTTTTGCTGTGTTACTCACATCTGGGCGGCGTCTAATTGATCATTTTTGGTTTATTCATAAATGTCCAAGTTATGGTCTTTGGAGCTAACCAAGCAATAGGAAATCAAGAGGACATCCTTGTTCTTTTTCTAAAGATAAAAGACAGTACATTCATCCTATTCATCCATTCAGTTATTCAACCACTATATATTTTGCACCTACTGTGTACCAGGCAGTGTATTAAAACTAAAGAACTGTGGGGTGAGACTTTGGAAAACTGGATCCAGTGCCAGCCCTTGGTATGCTCTTGGGCAGGTCTGTGGTCTCTCTGGGGCTCCAGTTCTTCCCTGTAAAATGAGGGGTTCCAGCTCTGGCACTTCAGAGTTTGGTGATTTCCTGGGCAAGGATTTCTCACGTGACCCTTTGGGGAGCTGCTTTAGATGGGCTGAAGGCCGCCTCTCCCAGACCCCAGGGGCTGCCTGGGCGATCTAGTGGGATGAAGGAAGCACAGAAGTCTCCAAGGCTGTGGCTGTTGCTGACTCCCAGAGGCCCAGAGCATGGCTTACAGGCATGGGGTGACCCTGAAATACAGAGGATATTAAATGGGAGTTTGTGCGTTTGCTTGTACCTCTGTGATTTCAGGCTGATCAGCAGAATCTGAAATTAATATTTTGGAGGCTGTGGCTTATGTTTTTTTTTGCAAGGGCAGGCACTGGGAATCGAACCCAGGTTACTGGCATGGCAGGTGAGAACTCTACCTGCTGAGCCACCGTGACCCGCCCTGGCTTATGTTTTAAAGTCCCCCAGCCCCTGGAAGTTCTATCTTGTCATTCCTAACCATCTCCACAAAGAGCGTGTGTGTTCGGGTAATTCCAGGGCTCCCTTTGGGCTCAAAATACCAAACAAGCACTCGCTATTTCCTGCCCTTCCCCTCCAGGTCTCTCCCAGCTTCCTTTCCACCCCAGGCCTTCCTTTCCACTCATTTCTAGTCTACTTCTCTCTACACTACACATTGCCTGGGAAGCCTGCCCTGGGGTCTTGGGACATTTCATCCAGATGGCTGTCCTAGACCCCATGGACCAATTCTCCCAGGAGCCTCTTGCCGCAACCTGGCTGAGTGGCGCAGAGTAATGAAGCTGCGTTGATTTGGTTTCCAAGGGCTCAAATTCCCGCAATGAAAATCAGACACAACAAAAGCTTTCTGCCATTCCAGCCGTGTAACATCAGTCTGCATAATGAAGGTGTCTGGATTGTAGGTGGGTGAAAGCCGAGGGACAGGGACAGGGACGGGGAGGGGGAGAGGTTTTGTCGCTGAGCTTAACTGCTTTGATCCTGCCAACAAAGGGCAATTTCCTCCCAACTCCTCCTCCAACATTCAAACCCCTGCCAGTAAACCCACCAGATTCCCAAACCCAAATCACAGCAATTCAGTATGTTTCAACATTTCTGAATTCAGGGGAGGAGAATGGGAGAAAAGGTGGATATCTGAGAATGTCTACTTTTCTTCCCAGAGAATCCCCTCACTCCAGCTAACTTCCTATCTATAATTTAGGCCATGAATGAACACTGGTCAGACTTCTGGTCTGATTTCTGGTTCATTAGAAAGGTAGTGCCATGGAAGCAGGGGCTGTATTTTGTCCACTGCTGAATCCCCTGAGCCCAGTTGATTGCCTGGCATATCATAGTTGTTCAATAAATATGGTTGAGTGTCTGAATTTGTAGCTCTAGGACAACTCCAAGAAGATTCTTTGGTAATAACCCAATTCAGGAGTGACTGAGGGTATCATTTTCTTCATTAATTAAACAAGCATTTGTTAGGCAACTCACAGGTTCCTGGCACAGGTGCTAAGCATGACTAGAAAATTCATCCGTTCAGCAATATGCGTTAAGCGCCCACTCTGCACCAGGTGCTGTGCTAGGCGCACGCTGCCCTGCCTCCACTGCACTTACATACTGACTTGGGCACAGACGATAAATAAGCAAGTAAAGAGATCAAATGAGCAAAATGATTCCAGCTCATGTAGGGC
>PVIY010006163.1:0-89449 GCA_004026745.1 Myrmecophaga tridactyla
TTTAACTTGGTTTTGGTTTTTGAGTCATTTTAACTTGGTTTTGTGGACTAATTGATTATCCTTCCTCCTTGGAACTCTTTCTCCATTTGGCTTCCAGGATCACCCTCTCTTCTGATTTTCCTCTGACCTTGCTGGTTCCTCATTCTCAGCCTCCCAGTTTCTCCTCCCTCTTCTTACAAAATCTTATCTGATTTGGCTTCCCATGACCTTCTAATTTCATCTCCCACTATGCCCCCTCTTACTGACTGCTCCACAATTGCAGTGGCATTTTGTTTATTCCTAAATACGCCTGGTACTCTCCTGCCTGGCTTAAAACGAGAGAGAGTCCTGCTCATCCAAAAGAAGAAGTTGTCAAGCACAGTCTTGCTTAGGAGATAAGTGATATCAGCAGGATGGGGCTGGTTTTCTCTTTCCACTTGCCAACTTGAATACAAGGGCAATTGTCTCTTCCTGTGGGCACAACGGGGCCTCTGCAGCCTTAAGCATTGTGTCCCAGTGAGAGCAACCAATGGAGAAGGCAAGGGGCTAATAGTAAAAGGGCACTATTCTCAAGTGCCTCCCTCTCATCTGGAAAGCAAAACTTTTCCAAAGGGTACCGGGAAAGTTCCCTTCACATATCATAGACCAGAACATGCCCACATACCATGGGAATCATGATCAGGTTGTCACAACTGACCCCTGGCCTGGGCACATTATGGCAAAAACAAAGCAGGCATGCTAGGGGCAAGGAGGAATGGGGCAATATACACAATTGGCAGGCCACGAGATTCAGAAGGAAAAACCCTGAATTCAATACTTGTTGCTCTGCAATAATGCCCCCATTCTAGAATTTACTTTCCTCATCTGCAAAATGAGGAGGTTGATCAAGAGGCGTCTTCCAGCTTATTCTGTGAAACTCCGTGTGTCACTGCAACGATCTAAGTCTTCCTGTGTGCCATTCCTCATATGTGCATACATCTCCTAAGAGTGGTGGGAACTCTAAGAAGTCTTTGATCATCTATTTTAAAAGGAGAAAGGGAATTTTAACAAGGACATTTTGTACTGTTCGTTCCCTGCTGGCCCTTAAGAATAAAGGATTTTTTTCTTTTTACTATTACAGATATTTGAAATACAGCCTTTCAGATTCAGTAATTAAGGCTCAAAATCATTTAACATAAAACTATGGCTTCTCAACAATCACTGTAATGAGGTAGTTAGAATGACCCTCTCATATCAGTGTTGCTAATGGTAAATCTTAACCATTATACTATAACTGAGTTTAGAAACAAGAGAATGAAAACAATGCTCTCCTTAACACCTGGTCCTTGGTCATTAGGAGAACAAATAGAGCTGAAATCTTTCTTTGTGGATAGCAGTAACCTCAGCTGGCTCCCTGCCCTCTGAAGGTCATACTGGCCGAGAAGCCAGAAAACAAATCAGGACTTCTGAAACCTCCAGGGGAAAGCAAGAGGGACATCGATCTATCTGCAAACAGTGAAAATAAAAAAGACGGAGAGAGAGAGAGAACTAAACCATGAGGTTTTTTTCTCTTAAAATGTCCAGTACCTAGCACCTTGCTGACCACATATTAGTGCCCAAAGGATGTGGACAGCATGAAAAGGAAGAGTGAATCAATTGCTTTGCCAGAAAGCTCCATTTAGATGTATCTTGGAATCAACACAAATAACCATCTTACTTCCTCACTCCGACTGCCTTTGGCCATAGCTCACCTTGACTCTATTACCATTCATCAACCATCTCTTTTCTTTCTCATGTTCCTGCAAAAGTGTAATTGCGAAAGTGCTCACAGATAATAAAGCACAATCCAGCTCTCTGCCTTACAGATCTTCTTTCAGCACCCCTCCTAGCAGAAGCAGAAGGGACATCAATTCAGGAATGTGTTCATTCAGCATCTCATTTTTCCCAGGGTATGTCAACCTTGCCCCCAGCTACTGCTTGGTAGGGCTTTTGATTCCATGCTTAATAGGGGAAACACAGGATTTGCCAGGGAATATAACCTTAAACATGCCATTGCTTTCAGATATTTATCAAAACCTCAAATTAGAGAAGAAAAAAGGTTCTGGAGGGCATATGCTGTCTACTTTTTCATGCTTTCCTCCAGACATTCTAAAGTCCACTCCTAGACAAAGCCAGACCATGTGTTTTTATGCTGAGTGAGTATGAGCCCTAATTACTGAATCTGAAATGTGTTAACTAAGACTGTCTTTTTGGGCCCTTTTCCTTTCCATTGAGCGCTTTCCATTGAAAGGCTTTCACAGACTTGGGCGTGACATCATCACTTTGCCTAGTGAGATTCAATAAAGAGATGCCCCAAGGAAACCGCAGGAATAGGCGATGAGAAGGTCAAAGACACTTTCACATTCCAAGGAGAGATTCCTGGAAGAAATGTGCTTTCCATAGTATCAAAATGAATTGTGCACCTCCTTTGGGATGGGATTCTTTGTAATCTCATGGACTCTGAATTATATAATCAATCAAATGTCCCTCTTCATTTAATTTCTAGAATACTTATGGAGAAATTTGAGGTCCATCTGTTTCAAGGTAACAAACTACATGGTCTATATTTTTGCTTTGGCCCCATTCCTGGTTCCTTTTGGTATCCTTACCTGTAATTTTGCTTCTTATTTCTCACCTGGGAAAGGGACAGTCAAATATTTATTTTGGCAAATTAACAGGAACATCAATCCTACCAAATTTTAAGAGGCTTTTTCAATGTGTTTGTCTTTCCCAAAACCCTGGTCAATAACAAAACAATACTTTCTGATGATTTTCCTAAGTAGGGACTAAGAAATGCATCAACCCACCATGGCTTGCTGTCCATGGGCAGCAAGAGGGTTGCCTGATGGCAGAAAGGGATGTGGTTATTCTTGGTTCAAAACTGGAAGGAAGGACATCAAAGGCAAATACTGTGGATTTAATACTTTTGCCAAAGACCCGACCTAGCATAGTAAGAGGCAAGGTGTGAAAACTTCAAAAATTTACCTAAAGGAATCTTGGTGGCACAGAACGTCAGATCGACGAGACCAACTGGATATGGCATCCACAAAAGTCCAAGCTAGCCTTGAGTTACCACCATCTTGGTGGATCAAATCATACAATTGCCACCTGATAGATTGAGAAGCTTTTTACACAGAATGAAAATAGTTTGATGTTGAAAATGAAAAAGAAGAGCTCATATCATGTCAGCTGCTGTAAAGACAAGTAGGGCCTGCAATTTTTTTATAAAAGCTAAAACTTACATTCCCTAGGTTGAACAGGGAAGGGGTAGAATCTGCAACGAGGTAATTCAATTTTTATATTTATGTTACTAAAACGACATTGCCTGATATTAACAGTTCTTATGAAATAAAATTCCTCACTAACAGCCCAGGAAATAAAACCCAAGTCCTGGAAAATTCAGTTTGCACCTTCCATCCCAGCCTCATTTCAAATCAAAATATGTACCTCTTTTATTCATACAATGAAACATTTTCTTATGAATAAAAGCCCAAAGCTGGACATTTCAAAATGACTTATTTAGCCTCTGAACACAAATAAGATCATTTCCGTTCACATCTCTTCACTCCTGGAAATTACCTGACTGAATTTAAACTTGACTCTAAATGAGGGGGAGCATCTATTTGCCCTGACTGAATATCACAGCAATCCATATGCATGTTTTTCCCTTTCTAAAAGGCTTATCTTTTATTAAGATTTTTTTTTTATTAATTTTCTTAAGCAGATCTCCACTATCTGATGTGCTCATCACGCATCACAAATGACCCACATTTTTGTGGTCACTGGTCATTATGTAAGTAAAAGGGGGAACATCTCCTTCTGTGTGACTCAATGATTTCATAATTATTAATGAGACACTATGCCTTTGTACATTTCTGACAGATGATTAAGTGCACTATAAATGTTTAACATCGGTCTCTGAGGTCTGGAAATGTGATGCTAAAAGCCAACTTGTGCTGCACACAATCAGAAAAGACAAATTAGATTATGGCAATATGGCAGCATTATATTATGTGTGTAATATTTACAAACTACAGGTAAAATGCAATATGAGAAAAAGCATGTGTGATGATGGCAGGTCCATTTACCCGAAAGTTTTTCCTCTATACTCATTTGGAAGCAATTTATCTTGCAGACGGTGGTGCCAAACAACTCTTGACTCAACTTATTGAGTGTGTTTCCTCCCTTCAAGCTCTGGACAGCAAGACGAGCCCCAGTCACACCCTTAGATTCATGGCCCATTTTTGTCAATTCTTTGTCACAGGAACTTTGGCCCAGACACCAGATTCTGGTTGACCATCAGAATCTTCTAGTAATAACAAATGCCAATGTCCAGGCTACCATCCAGCTGAATTAAATCAGAATCTCATAGGGTAGTTGGAAGGCATAAGTATTTTATTTTTAACTTCAAAGTATTTCTAATATGCAGCTAAGTATGAGAGCCTCTGCACTATACCAACCGCCATGCCAGATTTAAAACATGGCTCCCAGACTCTTTGACAGTCCTTCCAACAGGACAGACCCCATCTAGGTGGGGTCCTGGCCCCCTGCCCTAGAATCTGGGCTCTATGATGATGTGACGAATAGATTGAGGTGAAAGTAAAAGTGCTGGATCCCAAGTCCAGGCCTTAACAACTGGCAGCTTTCACTTCCTTCTATCTCTTGAGACCTTGCTCCTCGAATCCAGCTGCCATGCCATAAGGAAACTCAGGCAGCCTATGGAGCCACAGGGAGAGAAACTGAGGCCCTGACACAGTCTGATTGAGCTCCCAAACTTGCCAACCATGTGAATACGTCACCTGGCAAATGCACCCTCCAGGCCCAGGAGAGTTGACAGCATAAAGCCCTGGCCTACTCTGCCCAGACTTCAGCTTCACGAGCAAAATAAATAATTGTTGTTATTAGGCCATTAAATTATGTGGTGGTTTGTTAGGCAATAAATAAATGGAACATCTGTTCAGCCAAATGGTGTCAGGGAAAGGGATTTACTTTTTTTTAAAAATTGAATTGCAAGCATTTATGGGCTTAGTGCCTCAAATAATGCATCTTCCCACTTTCTCCCTGGCAAAAATTGAGAAACTCCCCTCCCTTCCAAACATTTCATAGTTCCTCCAGGAAGTCTTCCCAGTCTCTGTCAGCTCCCTCCAATTTCTATAATCATCTCAAGGCTTGTTTAAAAAAATAATTAGCCCCTCAGTCACATAAAATTATAAATTCAAATTACTGAATACCAATTTTCATTTGGAAGAGATTTTGATGCGAAGGTAATCTGCCTTGGAAAAGCCAAAATCTGGGAAAAGGTTTAAAGGCTTGGGTGGGCTTGCTAAAAATCATATTGGATGAGTAAGGAGTGCAATGATGGAGTGGAGAAATTACACAGTATGGGGTGATGGAGGTTGAGAAAGGAATTTAGAATCTCAACTGGACTGCTGACATAGTCAGAAGCGAAGCATCAGCAGTGGGTCTTGGAATGGGAAAACCTTCACCATTGGGACAAGTAGAGAAGTGCTAGGTGAAATTATGCCTTCCCTATGTACCCTGGGGAGTGTGGTCATTTTGCCATTATTCTTACTAGTAGCAATAATAACAACCATTTATTGATCAAAAACCAAAACCCTGACACTGTACATTCTTGCATTTGTTTCTCAGAACAGCTTTATCTAATAGATTATACTATTTCCATTCTTTACAGATGAGGAGGCTGAGCACCAAGAAGGTTCAATAACTTAGCCATGATCTCACTGTGGTTAAGTGTTCAAACAGGAATTTGAACACAGGTCTGTAGGCTTCAAAGTCCCTTCTTGCATTGCTAAACCAAGCTCCTTCTTTCTTTCATCCCTTCCTCCATTTGAAAATGATTAACTGAGCATCCACTATGATTTAGACCCTATGTTAGATCCTGGGGATCTAACAACTGATCCTATTTGCAAGCAGTTCAACGAAGAGAGGGAGAGATGCCAGTCAGCAATAGTTGTTGGGCAGCAGAATAGGTTTGTGGATTTCTTACTATGCAAATAATGAGGCATCTTCCAGTTCTCAGAAATAAATCTCTGTGAGTATATAGTATGGTTTTTTAAGTGGCATAGTAAAGTGCAGGAGGAGCTGTGGGTGCTGTGATTGAAATGATGCTAGGGCTGCCTTGCGGGTAAAGCATTTGGCCAAAGCAAATCCATCCTGGCCCCACCCCCGGTCGGGCAGGTTATCCCAAAAGGCCTCCTGCATGGGTTTCTTCAAAACAAATTAGTCATTTCTTTATGGCACAGCCTTTGTTTTTCTGTTTCCTTAGTGCCACTAACCAAATTCCCAATTGTGTTCAGCCAATCCTGAAACAGAATGCCACTGGAGGATCCTTGCTTCAATTTTTGTTTTGAAAGCTAGATCCCTTTGAAATGCAAAAGACCATCCCTCCTGAATTGATTGGGAGGCTTCAAGAACCCCAGTAGAATTGATGGCGCAGCTCCCGCCTCAGATCTGGATATTCTCCTCCTTGAAAAGACCCGAATTGATTCAGAAATTGCTTCTAGAGAATGGAAGTACATGGATGTTTTCTGGGATGTTTTTTTTTTTTTAAGTAGTGCCCAGTGTTGCCAAAAGGAGTTGCTGACATAGTAAGGGAGGACCCCCAGGAGGAACCTGTGGTCCATCCCTGTCCCTCTTTGCTTTCTTCCCCAACTAGCTCAGCACTCTATCCTGCCCATCCCAGGATGCTCACCTCCAACCCATCTGCTCCATTGCCAGGCAGCAGGGTCACAAAGATTACTTCATATTACTTTTTGATTTTTATTTTTTGACACCACTTTTTACTCTATGTTTGCCAAAACACAGCACTGTTGGAAACATTTCCTTGTACCATATAAACACAAGAGAATTGTAATAATTAGTCACAAAGATTTTCAGAAAACAAAATTTAAAAACTGACATAATTATACAGCATTTAGCTCAGGGTGTTATATTCTGTTATGCAGTTACAGGCCTGCCTTTTATTTCTTCCAGTTAGATAGAAACTATTTAATCAGTTTATTTTTGAAACCCTTTTGGATTCTGTTTAAACATCGCAAAATTTTATGTCCTAACGAACTTGTATGTCCAAGCTATTTCCAGCAGGTGACAAAGAAGGGAAGGGGAAAGAGGGGAGAGAGAGGAGGGGAAGGAGGGGAAGAGAAAGTTAAATGAGGATGAGGAGACAGACAGTTGGGAGAAAACCCTTTTTCCTGTTGGACCAACAAGAAGTCCTGAGTTCACCCTGGAATACAGGATACAAATGATTGCAATCCTTTTCTTTCCACAGATAAGTCAATCAGTAACTGAATTTTCTCAAGATATAGGACTGAGATGAAACCAAGTAGTTGGTTGGGTTGTCAAATTGCCGAATTCTTTTAGCAGCATAATATTCTCAGTGGCAGTTTTAAACAGCTTTTGATTTTCTCAATGGCGTAAGTAAACCGTATTTAATCCAGCCTTGTGATTCTACATTAGAATAGATAGAAAATGGATCACAAATTCAGTGGTCTTATACCTGGCCATGTCCTAGAAAAGGGGTGAGGAGGTTAGTGTTCAGAGTGAAGCTGGCTCGATGTAACAGAGGAGGAAGGCAGCAGGGGCCCACTCATGTCTCAGTGGCCTCAGTCTACCCATTTCTGATTTCTGTGACCAAGAAGTTCTAGAATGGTGAGCAAAAACAGACTTCCACAACAACCTCGGGGTATATAAATCGTACCCTACCAAGCAACAGAGTCAAGAGACAGAGACAGAAAGACCGATTGAAACTGACCAGATAAGAAATAGAGACAGACAGACTGAAATAGGAGAAATAAAAACAGATTCATAGAGAAACACACAAAGTAAGCAGAAACAAATGAGCCAGAAACAAAGCAGACACATAAACATAGAAACAGAAACATAGCCACTGATAGAGAAAAGGTGAGAAATTAGAGTATTTCATGATGCTTTCATGATTTGTTCATGGAGCTCTATTTCTCCAGTTCAGGAAGCACATCTGAGAGGAAAACCTGCCCCGAGTATTTCAACCACATTTATTCCCAGTTGGAACTGCTGACAAAGATACCTGTGAACTCTGAGCTGATGGCATAGTTAGCCCAGGAGAGAAGGATCAGCTCAAAAATCTCACAGTTACTAGCCTGCTGCTACACCCCAAGCCTGAGACCTCCCTGGTCTCACCTCTCCAGGTGGCACTGTGTGAAGACGCAGCTTCTCAGCCCGGCTGGTCACCAATCACCTGACCCACCACAGACCTAGCACATCAGAATCTCTGGGGCTGGGACATTGGTGCTTTTTGAAAGCTCCTTGGAGGAACCAGGAGCCCAAGAGGTCAGGGTTTGGTTGTTTAAGCCCACATACCTGGGTTACAGAGTCCCAAAGCTGAGAGCAATGCAAGTGGCAAGGTTTGATGATGGTTTCTACCTGGGCACTTGCAGTTACCACTCACAACCCACTGGGTCCAATAGCTAATGCATAGCAGAGGTAGGATTTGCACCCAGCTCTTCAAGTCTGCTGCACTGAGCACTGAACACATGTGGGGGGGGGCGGGATTGGGGGTTCCATTCCTTTCACATTCAGTTGAGCGTTCTATCTCCCACAGAGATGGCCCTGAAAATGAAAATCAGCAGCGTGTCTACCCACAGCACAGGGCAACAATGGGAAGGTACCTGGGGCTTTGGGCTGGGTGATTCGATGCTGGCCATGCCAAGGCTACAATAAGCTGTCACTTAGTTTAGCCTGGTCTGAAAAAAGACCATTAGAACAACAGCCCACCGTGAGAGAAGGTGAAGGAGTTTAAGCTTCTTCATTGACTTTAATTAAGCTCTCCAGAGAAGTAGATCACAAGGGATTCTGCAGAACTTTTTTTTAGTTTTATTTATATTATTTTTAATTTCTAGTTTAACAGAACAATGTTTTTCCCCAAACCCACTCTTCAGCAGTATAGAGCTTTCTCTATCTATTAAGGAACAGTGCCATCTACTGATACATTCTTACGTTATTCTTTTACACAATGAATAGAAAATGACTGTGGTTATGCCTTAATTCTGAATGTTTTCCAAAACGTGGTCCTCCTTTCCAAATATCTGTTTTACATGGAAAACCATATATGTTATTTGCTTTTATAGCCACAAATGACAAATGGGTTTGGAATCAGAATGGGAAATTTCAAGCGTGCATGTTGAGAAGTGGTGCCTAGAAAGCAGAACATGACGAGGTGGGGAAGGCAGGTGCCAGGCACTGGGGTTTAGTGCCAAGAGGCCAAGGTGCTTTGCCTGGTGTGACCACACCTATTGCCTGAGCCTTACTGGGAGCTACACCACTAAACCCAAGGGGCAAATACCTGGGGATCAATCTAAAAGTAGATGAATAAGACTACTGCTACACAGAAAAAGATAAAGCATGTGGGCAAGGACTCAAAGAATAGCTAAATAAATGGAAGGCAATACCACAGATAAATACCTGCATGTGTAATGGGGGCAATATCACCCCAAGGCAGCAAAATTTGGTTCTTGGGGGGGATGAAAATATTTCAATCTTGTTATGCATGAAGCACAGATATACATGCAGTATATAAACGGATATGTACAGTGTACATGTAGGGCTAAAATGTCATGAGGATGGCAGTGATTAGAAAAAAAAAAAGTCCAAAAAAGTCTCCACAGGAGACAAGGGAAAAAAGACTGAGAAAATTAATTTAGGAGATTCACTATTGTAAATATGTCAATTCTTCCAAACCAGTCTATTGATTCAATGCACTTCTAATCAAAACCCCAATAAGATGTCTGTCAGTGTGCATATGTGTGTGTTTATTTTTTAATTCTATATTCTGCTTATTTTATATATGCTTGTGGTAGTTAGATTCAGTTGTCAACTTGGCCAGGTGAACATACCTAGTTTTGTTGCTACGGACATGAGCCAATGGTACGTGAACCTCATTTGTTGCTAATTACATCTGCAGTCGGCTAGGAGGCGTGTCTGCTGCAATGAGTGACATTTGACTTAATTGGCTGGTGCTTAAATGAGAGAACGCAACGTAGCACAGCCTAAGCAGCTTGGCATTCCACATCTGAGCACTCGCAGCTCAGCCCAGGCCTTTGGAGATGCAGAAAGAAGTCACCCCGGGGAAAGTTGTTGGAACCCAGGGGCCTGGAGAGAAGACCAGCAGAGACCACCCTGTGCCTTCCACATAAGAAAGAACCTCAGTGGAAAGTTGGCTGCCTTTCCTCTGAAGAACTAACAAAATAAATCCCCTTTTATTAAAATCCAATCCATCTCTGGTGTGTTGCATTCTGGCAGCTAGCAAAGTAGAACAATGCTAGTCTGTATACGTTGTATTATATAAATATGGAAAATAGCAAAAAATATTTACAGATAAGAATGTGAGATAAAAAATTATACCAAGGCCCACTTCACTCTCGGCAGCCCTGGGAGCAGTGAGACACAGCTTCCAGCAGGGGGCATCCTCTGTGGAAGGGGACATGCCAGTTCCCTCTCCATGGCTCACAGTGCTAAGCCTCTCCATAAGTGCCTGATGGCCATAGTTTACTGATCCCCTGATGATGAACAATGGGAACGCTTGTACACTGCTGGGAGAACGAAGTTAGTACAACCACTTCAGAAAACTGTTGAGATTATTGAAGTATGAGGGTAAAGTACACATGCCAATTCCGTATGCCTAAGTACATGCCCAGTGGAAGTGCAGGAGCATGTGCACTCAGAGACTTGGCAGGATGCTCAGAGGAGCCTTATTCAAAGAGCCAAAACCGGAAGCAGCAGTCAAATGCCCATTAACATTAGAACGGGAAGATCAGGATTGGTATAGTCACATGATGAAACTCTTCATGGCAATAAAATGAACAAATTACAATTCCATGCAACACGGATGCCTCTCATAACACTGAGCAAAAAGGAACACATATGGTGTGATTCCATTAAGGTATATATGTTCAGGGATGGATGGTTAGTTGTTTTTTTTACAGAAAAATTTTGCCAACCACTGTATAAATAAATCAAGTATACAAAAGTGACTATTTTGTATATCTATTCTGTATGCTTTCTCTTTTGTGCATATCTATTTTGTATACTTTATATATGTTATATTTTGTAATTTTAACAATACGTATATATAAGCAACTAGATTTCATGTTTAACTCTGCCTCATATTTGGCAAAAGACATTCAGTGCATAAAAAGTAAAGAATAAAATAAGTTACCTTCAAGAAAATGCATAACTTTTTCTTCAATTAAGCGTATTGATTATATAGATAAACTGTACTTGCCTCTACAGCAGGTTTCAATCTCAATTTCCACATCTCCAAGAGAACACATCATCAAGTTTCACTCCAAATACTTGATGATATCTTTCTGAAAGATGTTTTAAAAGACACCAGAATGATCCTTGAAGGTGCTTTTGACAAGTGCCTTGCCAAATATTGTCAGTTCACTATTAAAGTTGTTCTTAGAAGATTGAACCCTGGTATCTATAAACACAACAGAACTCAACTGGAGCCATATTCAGTCATGCCTTGTTTATTCAGTGATGTGGGCTGTTATGGATTGAATTGTGTCCCCAGAAAAGACATATTCAAGCCCTAGCCTCCAGTCTCCTAAATGTGGTCTTATTTGGAAATGGGATCTTTGAAGATGATATTAGTTACGATGAGGCCAAACTGCATTTGGATGGGTCCTAATCCAATATGACAGGTGTCCTTATAAGAAGGGGAAATTGGACACAGTCAGTCAGGCAGAGAGAAGGCAGCCATGTGCTAAGGCCAGAGATCGAGCTACGCCGCAAACCAAAGAACGCCAGGATTGCTGGCAAGCCACCTCCAGAAGCCTACAGACTTCAGAGGAAGTGTGGCCGTGCTGACATCTTGATTTGGATTTCTAATCTCCAGAACTGTGAGACAATAAGTTTCTTGTAGTTTTAAGCCATCCAGTTTGAGGTACTTTGTTACAGCAGCCCCAGAAAAATAAGAAAGGGGGAAGGCAAATTTTTTAAGTTTCTCTCTTTGCATTTAGTGATCCATCCATTCAGCAAATACTTACTTAGTGCCTACTATGCCAAAATTTTTCACCATTTTAATGCAAATTTTCCTGAAATATCTTATACCTTTCCCTGCCTTTTACATGAAGACTGACGAGGATAAGCAAAATGTAATCTTTTCTTGATGACTGACCTCTTTACAGAAACAAACTACACTGTAAAATGTTGGTTTACAAGCATAAGGTTTTTTTGTTCATTTGTTTGGGGGGTTTTTTGGTGTTAACTTTATGCCATTTTCTGTAAACTTTAAAGTACATAAAGGTTTATTTCCACAGGCTTCAAGAAATGGGTAGAAGTCACAGGACAATCTCTTTCCCACCAAAATGTTGCATTATTTTGGTAAGTGTTTGTCCTGGAGGGAAAAACTAAAATTTACATTAGCAGTGCTGTGCAAGGTTCTGACATAAATGGAGACCTAAAACCAGCCTGCAGTGGAGGTTTTAGTCCTCTGTTCAGGTATCTGGACAGAAACCATAAGCTGTTGAGCATGACAGGGAAAAGAAGGCAGTAAAGATGGATGGCAGGCACCTAGCAGGGGAGGAAGGAGGAATGCCAGATTCCTTGGAACAGTGTGTTGTTTCCTCCCTGCTCCCCC
This sequence comes from Myrmecophaga tridactyla, assembly GCA_004026745.1. Taxonomy (NCBI): domain Eukaryota; kingdom Metazoa; phylum Chordata; class Mammalia; order Pilosa; family Myrmecophagidae; genus Myrmecophaga; species Myrmecophaga tridactyla. The sequence goes on from PVIY010006163.1 coordinate 12,638, forward strand.
CATCCCCCTTTTCAAATCATCTCTGTAGGAAAGTGCTAAGCAGCAGAGATCCCAGAGAAAGAAAGGGTCAGAGACTCCTTTAACTACCCTGCATGCAAGTCACAGCTGCAGCAGTTGGTATAGGAGAACCTACCATTTCATGGTTCAGGCAGACCCAGGATGGAATGCAAAATAAAAAGAATGCTTATAGAAAATTTTTGCTTGGAATGCTAAACGGTCAAGCCTCAGCCTTTGGTCTCGCGCAACTTTTGTCTCACTTGCCAACAGTGAAAAATTAGTTTGGTTGGAAGAACCACCTGGAATTACACCAGTTGCTGCTATCCTCATGCTCACTGTTAGAACAGGGTGAACTGGTGTGAAGATCATTCTGATCTGATAATTCCTGGGGACTGTTTTATTCTTCTCAAAAGACTGTTGACAGAATAACCTCAAAAGCTGGAACCTAAAACCCATTAATGTTGGTCTGCAGTTCCAAAAGAATAGACTGGTGGTGTGGTTGCGCTGATATGGAGAAGTTATCCCTTCCTGCAGGTGATCAACTGACCTGCTATCCCACCCCAAATCTTAGCCTGACGTGTATTTCCGTGAAGACAGGTAGCTGTACTTCTCAGAGCAGAGACACGGTTTAAGAGCAGAAAGGTAGAGAAAATCTAGAAATGAACTGTCTTGATACAGATTTATCCCATAAATTTATCCCATGTTGTAAAGGAGTGAAGAACCCAGAGGCACTTTGCTTATCCAGCAATTTCTGTCACTGTGGTGACCAACTTTTGGCCATTCCATAGGGTCTGGAACTGCTCAGGGACTGGGAACTTGTTAAAATCACTGCCTTCTGTAGGAATAAGGACATCCATTTCAGAAGACTTGGCGCTATCTCACAATCCAGGGAATTCTTGCTCAGGTAAGCCTGGTAGCCATCTGTTTTGTTGATGGAAATGGTGGGCACTTTACCTGTTACCTGAACTTTGACATCCCTACTGTTGATTATCTCCACAATGCCCACCACGTCATCGAACACCAGAGTGAGTTTCTTGCAGTTATCTACTATAATGGAGTTAATTTTGCCCTTGATCTGCAATGTTGTGCTGACACACTTGCATATGTAAGCCACCTGGGTCAGCTCCATATCATCAGTCACCAGGTTAGAAACAGTCTCCTGATTTTCCACTCTCCACTTCTTGCCTTCCAGTTCAAGTAGAGCTGGCTCTTTCTTTCATTTTGAGGGAAGAACTGACTTCTTATTTAGGTGCAGAAAGTGGTTTGGGGCCACTGCGTACTGGACCACTCTCAGCCTTCAGGGCAGCCTTCATGTCACCAGATACATGTTTCAGAGCATGCATGATGCTCTCTCCCTAACTAATCTGGGCAAAGAGTTCTGAGCATAAAGCAGAGTCATCTTGAGCCTAAACTGGTAGCGACTGTGGGGGCGGGGGGGGTCCTGGTGGGGGAGGAGTTGGACTCAATCCAGCAGAGGGTCAAGATGGCAATCCACTCAGTTCTTTTGCCACGGGGCCCATTTTGCTCCAGACCGGTCCAGTGGTATGATACTCCTTAATGTAAGCCTGCAGCTCTGTCCCTATACTCACGTAAGCTTTGACCCAGTCTACATGCTTCTTATCTACATCTTTGTACTCCTTGAGGACTCGGTCTGTATAAAACATGGCAGCATCATTCATTTCTTTCACATAAGGGTCAGGCTTGAGAGCCATAGCCACCCAACCCGGGGCCTGGATGCTTTCATTGACAGCTGACAGATGATTGAACAACTTGCTGCCTCGGTTCTTCTCCCGAAAGGTTATCACCTCTTGGAACTGCTCTGAGATGGGTGCCAACAATTCAGAAAGCTTATTACTTGCTGATTGCTGGCACTGAGAGGCTGTAGCCAAGAGAACTCCCTCCAGCTTCAGACCTGTGTGGACCATCTCTGCATGCTTCTGCCCATCTCCCCCAGTCTCTTTACTGATCTCCAGGCATTCTACTACAGGACCAGCAAGCAGCAAGTCAAATGCTTGCACATAAGGAGATGCTCCTTTTGGATGACTGTCTCCATGCCCAGAGTGCATGTCAGAGACCTGGGATGACTGCCTCCAGACGACCCACTGCCTTCTCCAATCTTTCTACCAGATTTTGCATGTCAACCATGGTGCACCACCTCAGAGTTCTGCCTCACCTCAGGACGGCAAACAGCCACTCCACTTCCAGCAAGAACCCGGTTTACAAGTATAAGTTTGGGCCAAGGAGCCCTTTTTCAGAATTCTAACGTACCAAATGGACAAAAAGAAGAACTGAAGTGAGATCTGGGGGTGGACCAGAGTCCTACCCACTTGGTATCACTGAGACAACACAGAACCAGAGACTCCAGGAATCATCACTAGAAACCACTGGTCCCATATAGTAACACTCTTAAGGACTGCTGAGGGATATTGGATGCTTCTATGTGCAATGATTTTGAATTACAATCCTAAATAGCATTCATTCCTTGCTGTTATCAGTGTGGGTACTTGAATTTACCTTCTTGCCCTTTCCCCACATTATATGTGGTTTCTTTAGACTGGGAGGTCAAAGTCCCCAGATTGATACAAGTGTGGATGAATCAAAAACGTAGACACTTGAAGGATTTTGAGGGGCTCTTTCTCAAATATCAGGTGTGGGCTTTATGTTCTGAACCTTGAGAGATCTATTTTGATAGTCAAAAATTCTGGCTGAAAAGTATAGAATTGCCATATGATCTGGCAATACCATTGCTAGGTATCTACTCAGAGAACACAAGGGCAAGGACACAAACGGACACTTGCACACCAATGTTTATAGCAATATTATTTACAATTGCCAAGAGATGGAAACAGCCCAAATGTCCATCAACAGACAAGTGCTAAACAAGCTGTGGTATGTATATATGATGGAATATTATGCAGCTGTAAAACAGAAAAAATTATGAAGTATGTAACAACATGGATGGACCTTGAAGACATTATGGTGAGTGAGATTAGCTAGAAACAAAACAACAAATACTGTATGGTCTCACTGATATGAACTAACATTAGTGAATGAACTTGTAGAATTTAAGCTAAGAATAAGAGACCATCAGAAGATAGAAATAGGGTAGATATTGGGTAATTGGAATTGAAGGGATACAGATTGTGCAATAGGACTGATTGTAAAAATTTAGAAATGGATAGCACAATACTACCTCACTGTAATACAATAATGTTGGTACACTGAATGAAACTGAATATGAGAATGATGGAGAAGGGCTGAGGGCACAAATGAAATCAGAAGGAAAATAAATGATAAAGACTGAGATGGTATAATCTAGGAATGCTTAGAGTAGGAATGCCTACAATAATAGTTACTAATGTACAAATTAAAAAATATTCTTGCATGGGAAAGAGCAAAAGAATGTCAATATTGTAGGGTGTTGAAAATAGATGGTAATTCCTATTTTAAAACTTTAACTTATATGTAAGACTAAAGCAAAAAAAGTTTATTTGGTTTATACTTTGATTAGTGCATTTCTTAATATAACTTATGTGGACAGTTTAATTGAACACCATAAGTACATGGAACCTTGAGTAGGGCATGAAATTTTGTAGGTTTGTCCAGAGAGATGCCCTAATAAATCCCAGAATGATTTGAACAGTGAATAGAAAAGTATTTGCAAAGTCCCCTTGGGGGAATGGCGAGAAAGGGGGAAAATTCAACTTCCCCATGTGGAGAATTCCTGATATTCTCACAAGCAGTGTGGACAACCAAAGCAATAGGCCAAGCCCTCAATCTTGAGGTTTGTTCATATGAAACTTATCCTTGCAAAGGATAGGCTAAGCGTACTTAAAATTAGGCCTAAGAGTCACTGGTCAGAGAACCTCTTTTGTTGTGCAGATGTGGCCTCTCTGTCTTCCAGCCAACATGACAAGCAAACTCACTGCCCTCCCCCTTTCTCCATGGGACATGACTCCCAGGGGTGTGGGCCTTCCTGGCAACATGGGACAGAAATCCTAGAATGAGCTGGGACTCAGCATCAAAGGATTGAGAAAACCTTCTAGACCAAAAGGGGGAAGAGAGCAATGAGACAAAATAAAGTGTCAATGGCTGAGAGATTTCAAATAGAGTCAAGAGGTTATCTTGGAATTATACCTATATAATTCTTACGCATTATATAGATATCACCTTTTTAGTTAAGGTACATTGGAGAGGCTGGAGGAAACTGCCTGAAAATGTAGAGCTGTGTTCCAGTAGCCATGTTTCTTGAAGATGATTGTATAACGATATAGCTTTCGCAATGTGACTGTGTGATTGTGAAAATCTTGTGTCTGATGCTCCTTTTATCTACGGTATGGACAGATGAGTAAAACTTATGAATTAAAAATAAATAAATAAATAAATAATAGGGGAACAAATGTTAAAATAAATTTAGTAGATTGAAATGCTAGTGATCAATGAGAGAGTGGAAAGGGGTATAGGAGAAACAAAGGCTAAAATATATTGGGTAGATGGAAATATTAGCAGTAAATGAGAGGGAGGAGTAAGGGGTATGGTATGTATGAGTTTTTTTCTTTTTTCTTTTCATTTCTTTTTCTGAATTAATGCAGATGTTCTAAGAAATGATCATGGTGATGAATATACAACTATGTGATCATATTGTGAGTTATTGATTATATACCAAGAATGGAATGATCATATGATAAGAATGTTCGTGCTTGTATGTTATGTTTAAAAAAAAAATTTTTTTAATTAAAAAAAAATTCTGGCTGATTTCCAGACTAGCAAATATATACTAGAAGCTTTAGTAACCTCTAGATAAGAAAGGAAAGTTTCTAGAGTCAAGATGAGAATCAATTAGTATTGGAGACAGCAATTCAATTTTATCAGATGAGGAAATGTTTTTAGAATCTCTCAGTCTAAGAATCATATCTACCAGCAATTTTCACATTCAGTTATTTGGAGTGATGCATGTGAATTTAAATTTACTCAAAATAAAATACGTATTCACAAGCACTGATGAAGAAAATATTCTCTCCTTCTCCACAACCCCCACACACTCCATAGTCTTCATTTCACCTAACAATTTTTGAGTTTACCAGATGATAAGAAGTTCTCTCCAGAAATAAACTGTTCAATCCATTCTAAGATGGTAGAAAATCACCCCTGGCATTTCCAAAGCTCCACTAATGACAGGCATCTTAGCAAATTGACATCATTTACTGATATTATGAGAGCATTGGTAAAAGGCTGCATTAAATGAATTTATTAAAAGAAAATCTAAAGAATATATATAGATAAAAGCATGCAAACCACAGAGGCACACTAACTAAGTTACATTCAATGGCCAGTTATGAGAATAAAGTCAGTCATTAACTTATTTCCCTAATTTAATCCTCACTAGGTCTTTCTCCAGAGGCTTCTAAGTACCCTGTCAATTAAATATCAAGTTTATTTCATACCTGCAAAAATATTTCATCTGTAAACAAACTGTGGAGTTTGGGAAATCCACATTTTTATTGGTACTTAGTGTAAAATCTGATTTCACATATATGCAAAATCTGAAAGGTAGACCATATCCTAAAGGTCACCTCTATTCACCAAATTTCTAATGCTTGAACTTCTCCTGCCACTTGTCAAGTGGTTATCCTATTTATCCTCAAATCCAGGATCAGAGAACTTTCTCAACTACTTTTATATTTATTCAGTCCTTTACTAGAGCATATTCATGTTATTAAATATTTGCACTTGGTACAAGTGAAGTTAATTTTTAATTCAGTGTGGGTTTCAGTAAACTATCAAATCCTTCCTAATACTCAGAAATAATCATACTTCAGCAAACTATATTAAACCTACAGAAGTCAATTCAAAATATCAACAAAATAAACAGATAATATTTCATCCTTTAAAACAATAGAGCCTAACTACCTTAAATACTGCGAATCCTTCCCCCCCAAAAAAAGAGGTAGTTTAAATTAAAATAACAGTATTTTGAACCTGATGCATAATCTGATTATCATGGTTTGTCTGGATATAAGAAGAATTCTTCTAAAAATTTAAATGAATTTGCCCAGGATAATGAAAACATTAGCAGCTATAAATCACATCCCCTTTGAGTAATTAAAAGTTTCCTTGTAGGTACCACAATTAATTATTCATTTGAAAACAATTCAGGGTCCTTGAAATAGAAGAACTAAAGGAAGATTCAAGGTGTATGTATGGCACAAAGGATGAGATGGATGCTCGCTCAGAATTGATCTCTCAAATCCCCAGCTACTCTGGCTCAGAACAAGGTGGAGAAGCAAAGTTAATATTTTTTTCTTTTTCTCTTCAATTTAAGAAGAAATGGACCTTTTTTTCTCTTACCATAACTAATATCAAATTTATACAAAACCTCAACCCATCAAAAAGAGGCCAAGGTATTAAAGATTATTTAACATTACAATAAAAAATTAATAAAACCCGGAGTACATCAAAGCCATTTCAGCAGTTGCTGCTATATTCTGGGTGAAAATGTCTGTGGGAGAAAGCCGAGTTTTAAATAAGGACCAAAGCACCCTCCTATTTGTACCGTGGATCTTTTATCAGCTGTGCTGAGAATGTGGTCCTTGAAATAAAACAGAAATGCTTTCAGGGCCCCCTGGTGGTGATTCATCAATGTTGGATGTAAGATACAAATGACTGAATTACAAATGCTAAGGTAGTTGAATTTTCAAATCGGCTTACATTTGCATAACTCTTAGCATTTTAAATGTATATAGTTTCTCTATCCCAACTACATTTTATTTAGTCTCTCTCTGTATGTAGTCTCCTACAAAAGAAAAAATATCTTCTTCTATCTCAATTTCCTGCATCTTTAAAAAATGAGTATTTTGTACCCTGACACAATTTCCTGTCTCCCTCTTTAGATAATCTTAACCAAAAATGGCAGTCAAGCAAAATATTTATAAGAAAAATTCCTTATGGAAAGCATATATCTTGTACAACCCTGTCATTAATTCCAACACAAATTCATAAATCTGCTTGGAATTTATTTATTTACTTGAGTGCCTACTACATTCTTAGCCCTGATGAATGAATTACTGTTAACTTAAATCTTTAAGTCAATAGGTTGCCAATGGTTAGTGGTGGATTTAAGTGAATTTCACCGGGAACTATAGCCAAAATCAGGAGCTAGTCAATGATCTATTAAATGTAGAACCCTCTATCTAGCCAGGTGAGATTGATCCTAATAAGCTACCCCACTATATCTGTCTGACAGGTAGGTGGCCCAATCAGTAGAACCTGAATTGATCAAAGAACCAGTTTGAAAGTTCTCAACCCTAGCTAAACATTACAATCAACGAGAGAGTTTAAAAAATAAAGATGGTCACTGTGCCAGTGTGAAAATATTATGTACCCCAGAAAAGCCATGTTTTAATCCTGAGTCTATCTTGTAGAGGCAACCCTTTCTTTTAATCCTGATTCAATGAAGTAGGTTGGAATCTCTTGATTAGATTACCTCCATGGAGATGTGACGCGCCTAATTGTGGGTATTAACTTTGGATAGAGGGAGAGGTGATTACTTATTCCAGGTGGGTCTTGATTAGCTTACTGGAATCCTTTAAAAGAGGAAACATTTTGGAGAAAGCCAGAAATGAATGAAGCCTCAGAGCTGACAGACTTCACAGCAGAGCTGATACAGATGAAGACAGCTGGAGAGCAGAGACACGGGTGTTTGGAGATGCTTGGAGCCCAACAGATGTTGTCATGAGATGCTAAGCAAGCCAGAACATGGAGAGAACCAAGGGAGGCCGAGAGATGAAGGCCAGCCCCAGTGAAGCAAAGTAAGGAGCCCCCACAGGAACAGAGGCTGAAAGCAGCAGTGCCCAAGTGCAAAGGCTCAGCAGACGCCAGTCACGTCACGTCCCTGCTGACAGAGGTGTTCTGGACCCATCAGCCTTTCTTGAGTGAAGGCCCCCTCTTGATGGGGCCTTAATTTGGACACTTTCATATCCTTAGAACTGTAAACTTGTAAGTTATTAAACTCCCTTTTATAAAAGTCATTCCATTTCTGTTATATTGCATTCCAGCAGTTTGCAAACTAACACAGCCACTTACGTCCGGAAATCCTGATTTAATTGGCCTAGGGTGAGGCCTGCACATTAGTGGTTTGTAAAAGCTAACTAGGATATACTACGGGCAGTTAAAGTAGAGAACCACTGCACAGCTAATGCCCTTATACCCAGGGGCTCCCAGCAAGGGAGGGCAGGTCTTTTCCCCTTCCTGCTTATGACTGAGTCCCTACCAGAAAAGGACATTTTCTATATCCACCTTCCCCCATTTCTGTTTCTCCCCACTTAGGATTGCATGTGAGATTGTAATACAGTCAATTATAAATTTTGAAATCTCTTATCGCACAGAAATTACAGGCTGAGCAGCACAAAGAAACTTTGGAGGGGTAAAGTTGGTTAGTCATAGTCTGTTGTTTTGTTTTTATGTTGCCCACAATCAGAGACTCGAAATCTACCAGTGAACGCCTCAGCAGGATTTTGCAACGGTTGAGTACCTTCTTCAAACACATTTGATCCTCAGCTTGGCTTCTGGAACACCTCATGCTCTTTTTTCTCCTCCAACTTCTCTGGCTACTCCTTCCCATTCATGCATCAGTGGTTCTCACACTTTAAGGAGCATCAGAATCACTGGGAGGTCTTGTTAGAACACGGATATCTGGGTCCCATCCTCAGAGTATATTATTTAGTGGGTTTGGAGTGGGGCTCCAATGTTTACACTTCTGTCCATTTCCCTGGTGATGTTGGTGCCACTGGTCTAGGGACCACAATTTGATGACCATTGTCCTGCAATATATGTTGAAGTTCCTCAAATCTCAATCCTGGTCTCTCCCCTCATATTACTCTACACTCTCTCCCTATGCAATTACAGCCAACTGAAGCTTAAATTACATAAATGGTCCCCAAATGTATATCTCTGACTAGACATTCTATAAACTCCAGTTGCCTAGTCAACATCTGTCCTTGGTGGTCTCAAAGGCATTGTCATCTCAACATTCCATGGCCAGACTTTGAATTTTGCCTTACTCAAACCTGGTCCTCTTCCTCTTCCAGGGTTTCATAATGCATGAATGGCCTCGCTATTTAATTGCACAAGCCAAAATCCTACAATTCATCACTGACACCATCCTCTCCCTCCTTTCCATAGCCAATAACCCATTCATTCCAAGATCTATTTTACCACCTACGTATTTATCAAATATCTTCCCTTTTCTCATAACCACTACCACCCCCTTAGCCGAATCTATAGTTATCCCTCACCTGGACTATGGTTCCCTCACATTCAACCTGCATTCCCACCCCCCAATCTTTCCTCCACATTTCTGGTAATTACTTTTTAAAATGAAAATATGATTATGACATTCTTTGTGCTTCAGTGGTTTTCCATTGACCTTAGGGTTAAAATGAAAATCTAACTTGCTTTGCAAGTCCCAGAATGCACTGGCCTTGACCCACTGTATCAGCCACATGAGTTTAATTTCAGTTCCTTGACTTCTTCTGGCTCATCCTCAAAAAGACCTCATCCATATTGTCTGGCACTGCCCAACATCCCCCATCCCCAACTCACCCACTGCTTTTGCTACTTACCCAAGCTCTTCATTTTCAGCCCTCAGGTGAGGTGTTACTTGTTCTGGAAAGTTCTGTGATATACTGTGTTAGTCAAGGTTCTCTAGAGAAACAGAACCAACAGGAGAGAACTGCAAATATGAGATTTATAAAGGTGTCTCATGCAACCGTGGGCATGTAAGAGTCCAAATCTGTAGGGCAGGCTGTGAAGCTGGCAGCTCCAATGAAGGGTCTTGACAAATTCCATAGGAGAAGCTCACTGGCTGAAGAAACAGTGAAAATTTTCTCTTCCCCCTCAAAAGTCTTCAACTGATTGAATCAAATCCAAGTGATTGGATTATCTCATTTGTAGGAGGTGTGCCTTTAGTTGATCTTAGATGTAATCAGCCACAGCTGCAATCAGCTGACTGAGGAGTTCATACACCAGCCTTCTGGTTTACCAACCAACCATGAAATATCCTTGTGGCAGTGGTTAGGCCAGTGCCTGTCTGACCAGACCACTAGGCATCATCACCGGCCAGCTGACACCAGAATCTAACCTTCACATATATACTTGGGCTTTTCAACTCCATCAGGCCTAAAACCTCTTTTTTATAAAAAATATTGTCAATGTCTCCTTTATTATCCTAGAATTAAATTTATAGATCATATAACCTCCTATAAAATTTTTTTTTAATGATCAGTGGAGTATTTAAACTGTAATATAAGGGAAAAATAAAAAGAAAGCTAATTATAATTTAAAGAATATATATTTAAATATGCAAATGCCACCTATGATGACATGAAGAGATCCAATAAAATAAGCAGATGATTGTGCCCACATGTAGAATCACCATGAGTGAAAGAACCCCAAATGCAGCCCAATGCAGGTTTGTTGTGTTGACGACTCAAATACGTTGAACAGCTTTGCCACTGGTGACACAATTTTCCAAAAAGTTTCGGGCAAAATTAAACACAATCTTCCTTCAATATAAATTGAGTAAGCATTCTTAGAAAATTCAACATGTGTTAAAACCATACAAAGAGTATTTTGCATTTGTTTGTACAATGAAGTTCAGGTCCAAGCTCAGATAATTAAACACATGAGTATCCGGAGTGGTATTTGAAAGTCATGCAGGAAGTGATACAGTTCTTTGTGTATAGGACTGCCCCGTAAACAGCAGAATATCTAACCCCATGTTTCTCTCCCACTAAATGCCTCCAACCATTTATGTGGGCAAAAGAAAATGCCCTCACAAATTTCCAAAATTCCTTCTAGGTGGCACTATGCATGAGCAGTGGATAACAGCAGCCTTTTTTACCCACACAACATGCACTCATAGATCCCTGCTTTTCCTTTGTAATGAAACCGTCACTGGGTCAATATTCAATTAATGTCTGATACCTTCATAGGCACTGAAGTGCCATCATAACAGTGGCTATATCTGGGTTTCACTCCTTATTGCATTCCCAGTGCTTGGCAGTAGAACACGATTGTTCTAGTGGCACGTGCTGGAAGCACAGACAGCTCCATCCGTGGCTATGCAATCATGCCAGAACGGTCTGAGCTGAGTCTAGAGCAGCCACAAGGAATACTGCCTTGTTAGAGTTGACATGTATCCTTCTAATAGAATTTAATGCATGTCCTTTTTCCTTAAGAACCACGAAGTTGAGCTTGCACTTTCTCTTCCTACAATGCCAGAGTAAGAACCAAATATCGTGGTTTGGGGGGATAAAAGTAATTCTTTAAATAAGGCCCTCAAATATGATCAAAGGACCAGAATACAAGTTTATCATAAAAATAGACCCGGAAGAGGTATCAAAAGAGCTTCTGGTTCAATTCATTGCCTTTCTGGTTATTTGTAAGTAATTTAAGTGGCCAGTGCAATCGGGCACCAGGAAACGTGTTTGTTATTTAACACAGGATTACAGTCAGTCCCAAAAAAGAGTGTCTAGGTTATTCCATCTTACAAAACATGTTGAGGAATAGCCACAACCAGGCTGGACTCATGACAGAATAAGAGAGGGCTTGTTCTGCTACAAGTTACACATGAGGAAAAAAGACAAATATTTTTTGGCCTCAGATCTTAAAATCTTCCTCGTTATAAAGTTATATATTTAAGTTTCTCATCCCAATACACTTCCCATGATTTAGGAGGATATATTTATCAAGCTTTTAAATCTGTCCCATTTTGTTGAAAATGTTGGCAGCAGCTAACAGGTTCAAAGAACAAACAGACAAAATTGAAAAAATAGGGTGGAAACTTCCAGAAAGAAGTTTTAAAATTAAGAAATCTTTTTAAAATTAAGAAATTTTTAAGTGGAAAGCAAGGCAATTAGAATCTCTGAGGAAGATAAAAAGTTATTTGCCTCCAAAATGAATAATATTTACAGGAGTATAATGATGTAAGCATGAATTAATAGTTTAAAACACTGGAGCAGCTAGAAAGAAAAATCTGAGAGGCTTGCATGTATCCCATGACAAACTCTGGGGCCTGTCCTATAACTACTTGTTGAAGAGTGCTTTGAAAACTATTACTTTTTAATTTCTTTGCTTTGTAAATATGTTATACTATACAATAAAAAGTTTTTTAAAAAAATAACAGTAACATGACCATATGAAGAAGGATTAAGGGGAGAGTTCATGTAAAAGAGGTAAAAGCTTCTTATCATTTCAGAAAATATTTTTGTACAAGCCTAAAATTTTTAAAGCAAGACATAATTTTAAATAATTTTAAAATTAGAACTATGCTGATACCTACCAGAAGAAATCTAAAGGAACTTGCCACTAGCATGAAGATTTGGGTAGGAGACTTATTTTTCATTATAAATGTAAAAATACTGTTTTCTTTTTATCAAATAGATGAATTATCTTAATTTTCAGTACTTAAGTTTCTAGAAGGGGTCGTAATAGAGGACTACGAGTCACAATAACTTTTAAAAAATCTGTCCAATTCTGAGTCGTATTAAAAAAGCCCAAACTCCCACGACCTCAAATGCAGTGAGGAACTTGAGCAATTGTGGATGTATTTTTCAGATATTGGTATAGGAATGAACTATGGACTAGACATTTAAGCCCACAGCCATAATCACTTTTAGTGGCCAATGTATACTTCTGTTGAGTTCTTGACCATATATTACTATACACCGAAAAGAATGAGCTAAGTCTGCGTGTTTAGCTCATATTTCTCTTTGTGTGAGTCAATGCATTCTCATGACTTTTTAAAACTGTTTTTGTAGCTGAATAGGTGTAAAAGATTGAAGTGCACTCTCCTGAAGGACAAGCTATTATAATCCTTTTATTAGGAGGCTTTATGTTTAAAAAGAGAGAGAGAGAAAGAGAAAATCTTATTATAGAAAAATCCTCTACCCTGGGGAAAATTATGATTTTAAGGATTATGAACCTGTCAGTCTATAAATTATGAGCTAGAGGCAGCATCTGAAGTTTTGATTAATCTGCTCATTATTCAGTTGACCCTACTTGCTAGCCTTGACAGCAAGTAGAAAAATCTGCAGTGCTAATGTTACTTCAAGTAGAAAAACATGTACGTATGTTATCAACTGCCAGGCTTACTAAGTACATAGTGACATCTATGGAGAGGTGACCTAGTAAAACAGATTCTTGGAACTTTATGGTTTAAAATTTATGTCTCTAAGAGGCTTCCCTCCAAGGTCTGAGTTGGACACCTCTGATGTATGTACCAAAAAAGGCTTGCCCGGCTGGGGATTAAATCAGAACTGAGAGCACATTAATTCATTAACTCATTTCCTGTGGAGTACTGATGACTATATGCTAAGTACCGCACTGCATGCTGGGAAGACACATATGATAAGACATGTTCCCTAGGACACTAAGATCATATGTCCCAATAAGCACATCTTTAAGGAGCTCCCTGGCTACCTTTAGTCAGCATGAAACTTTACAGACACAAAATAGCAAACCAAAAACACGCTACCCAACACTTAGTGAGCTTTTACCATGTGATAAAGATGATTCTAAGCACTTGACATGTATACTCAGTTCATTCTCTCAACAACCTTTGAGGTAGTTACTAATACCATGCCTATTTTACAGACAATGAAACCAAGGACAAAACTTGAAGTAACCGGCTTCAACTTTACGCAGTCTGGCTCCAATATCTCATAGACATTGGGGCTGCCTTTCAAACATAAGGCAAGCTGAATGAAATGATGATAAGGGAGAATATACAGTCTTCTTTTCATAGTCACTAAGTGAGGTCCCCAAAATAAAGGAGATTCAGCCCCAGTACAGCTGCCTGAGTTTGCACTGATCTTGGCTAACACAGCCATGATCATAGTCCAGACTTTTCTTTTGGACATTAATCTTGTATCCCACCACTATATTTATTGACTCAATTAGTTTTGTCATGGATTTCTCTGGATTTTCCAAATATAGGATCATATTGTCTGTGAATAATGAAAGTTTTACTTCTTCCTTACTTATTTGGATGCCTTTTATTTCTTTCTCCTGCCTAATCACTCTAGCAAGGACTTCTAGATCAATGTTGAACAATAGTGGTGGCAGAGGGCATACTTGTCTTGTTCTCAGTCTTAAGGGGAAAGCTTTCAATCTCTCACCATTTAGAATAACGCTGGCTATGGGTTTTACATATATGCCCTTTATGATGTTGAGGAAATTTCTCATGATTCCTGACTTTTGTAGTGTTTTTACCAGAAAAGAATGCTGAATTTTGACTAATGCTTTTTCATCATCAATTGATATTACCATACTTTTCCCACTGAATTTATTAATATGCTGTATTATATTAATGGATTTTCTACGTTGAACCACGCTTGCATTCCTGGTATAAATCCCACTTGGTTGTGATGTATAATTCTTTGAATGTGGCATTGGATTACATTTGCTAGAATTTTCTTGAGAATTTTTTGCATCTATGTTCATTAGGGAAATTGGTCTGTAGTTTTCGTTTCACGTAATGTCTCTATCTGATCTTGGTGTTAAAATGATATTAGTCTCATAAAATGAGTTGGATAATGATCCTTTTTCCTCAATTTTTTGAAAGAGTTTGAGCAGAATTGGTATTAGTTCTTTTTGGAATATTTGATAAAATTCCCCTGTGAAGCCATCCAGCCCTAGACTTTTCTTTGTAGGAAGATTTTTGATAACTAATTTAATCTCTTCACTTGTAATTGGTTGTTAAGATCTGCTATTTTTCCTTGAGAGAGTGTCGGTAATTCATATGTTTCTAGAAATTTGTCCATTTCATCTAAGTTGTCTAGTTAATCGGCATATAGTTGTTCATAATGTCCTCTTATGAGCTTTTAAATTTCTTCAGGATCGATAGTAATGATTCCTCATTTCTAATATTTTTTATTTGCACCCTCTCTTTTTTTTTATTTTATCAACCTAGCTAGGGGGTCCATCAATTTTATTGATTTTCTCGAAGAACTAACTATTGTTGTTTTTTGTTCTCCAGTTTCATTTATTTCTGCTTTGATCTTTGATATTTCTCTTCTATTTACTTTGGGGTTCATTTGCTGTTTTTCTCTGGTTCCTCCAGGTGAGCTGTTTTTCTCTAGCTTCTCCTTTATTTTTGCTTGTTCTTCTTTCTTAATGTAGGCATTTAGGGCAATGAATTTCCCTCTCAGCACTACCTTTGCCACATCCCACAAGCTCTGATGTGTGGTACTTTCATTTTCATTCATCTCCAGATATTTATCAATTTCTCTAATGATTTCTTACCTGACCCACTGATTGTTTAAAGGTGTGTTGTTTAATCTCCATATATTTGTAAAAGTTCTGATTCTTTAGTGATTGTTAATTTCCAACTTAATTCCACTGTGGTCAGAGAAAGTATTTTGAATAATTTCAGTCTTATTAAATTTATAAAGACCTGATTTGTGTTCCAGCATATGATCTATCCTAGAGAATGTTCGGTGAGTACTAAAGAAGACTATATATCCTGGTATTTAGGATATAGTGATATATATATATATATATAGTGATATATGATATATATATTAGTTAGAGCTAATTTATTTATCACATTGTTTAAATTCTGTTTCTTTATTGATCCTCTATCTTGTTGTTGTATCAATAGAGGAGACTGGTATATTGAAATCTCCCACTATTATTGTTGACATGTCAGTTGCTCCCTCGAATTTAGCCAGTATTTGCCTCATGTACTTTGGAGCCCTTTGGTAGCATAAACATTTATGATTGTTATTACTTCTTGGTGAATTCCCCCTCTTATTAATATATAGTGTTCTTCATTGTCTCTTATAACATCGTTACATTTAAAGTCCATTTTATCTGATATTAATACAGCTACCTCTACTTTCTTTTGGATAGAGCTTGCATAGAACATTTTTTTCCATCCTTTCACTTTCAATCTATTTATATCCTGAGGCCTAAGATGAGTGTCTTGTAAGCAGCATAGAGATGGATCATAATTTTCAGTCGACTCTTACAATTTGTATCTTTTAATTGGTGAGTTTAGCTCATTAATTTGGCTGGCAAAAAGTCATGAAAGCAGCAAGAGAAAATTTACATATAAGCAAAACCACATAAGACTGGGCTCAGACTACTCAACAGCTACCACCGAGGTAAGAAGGCAGGGGTATGATATATTTAAGATTGTGAATAAGAATTATTTCCAGTCAAGAATTCTTTATCCTGACAAGTTGTCCTTCACAATGAGGGAGAGATTAAAATTATCCCTTTACACTTCTCTTCTCCTTCAGGGACACTGATAACTTTTATATTTGTGTACTTCATGTTATCTGTCATTTCCCTGAGATCTTGTTCCATTTTTTCCATCTTTCCTGCCAATTGTTCTTTACTGTTTTCAAATTCAATTATCCTATATTCTATAGGGTAACTTAAAGGATTGTAAGAGAGAAAGTGCTCTCTTTGCAAGGAAACAAGTCTGTCCGCTTCCCAGTATCCCCTCCCCCCACCCTACCCTGGGAACTCCCAGCTTGCAGAAGGATAAGGGAAATTTCCCAAGCCAGCTGGGTTGTGGGGGAGGCTGGAATCATGGCACAGCTCACTTATTCCATTCTCTCCATCCCAATATCTCCACTTTTTCATCCAGGATCTCCCTAAGTAGAGGTGAGGACCCTCTCATCACTCACACGCTGAAACTGCTGTCATTTTTTTCAGTCACTTATCTCATTGTTACACAGGGCCAGCCTGTTAACAGTAACAATGTTAACATTGTTACTCAGCCTCTGCTATTCCACCATCTTGCTCAAGTCCCAGGCTTTTCTTGGTCTATCCCCGATCCTTGCTCCTAGAAGTCTTATGCTGATGAAATCAGACTGCTATTTGCAAAAATAAAGCCATAATAATGAAGCATTAACTATACAACTATATTAAGTTGAGCAAAAAGGGCTTAAAGAAAGAAGCAAGAGAAAATAACTAACCGTGTATACTTTTCTAGTACATTCAATTCCATCCCATGCCTTATCTCGGAAAGTTGGAAGGAGATGAATGATTACTGGGGCTAAAGGGCCACACGGGTAGATGAGAATACAGCTGTAGACTTGCTGGGAATCTCTACAGTACAGAACAATGAGGACAGTGCTTCAGAGGACAATACATCAAAGCTGCCACTTGGGTCCATGGGAAGGTATTAGTGAATCACAGAAAGGGCCAACAATGCCTTTGGGAATAGCTTGAGATTGAGTTCCACCTCGAAGGAGCCTCCTGGGTCCTCCACCTGTCCAAATGCATCAGAAAGCCTCTCCACCACCAACATGTGGCTGCTAACATAAGAAAGCAGTTCCAACCACCAAAGGAAAGGACACCATTGTAAGAAGAGAAAAGCACAGAGAAAGACACAGAGGGAAGAAGACCATGTGAAGATGGATGCAGAGATTGGAGTGATGCTGCCACCTGCCAAGGATGGCTAGCTACCACCAGGAGCTGGAAGAAGCAAAGAAAGGTCCCTCCTCTTGAACCTTCAGAGCCAAAACCTTGATTTCACACTCTGGCCTCTAGAACTCTCAGACAATAGATTTCTGTTGTTTTAAGCTACCAAGTTTATGGGAAACTAACATAACATATATCTTTTTTTTTTCTGGAATCAGCAAGCCTAATGTTGATGTCAGAAGGAAACTGGTTGCATCTTCTCCATACTGCAGTGCCAGAAGAAAGGCCTTTACAGAGCCCCTTCTGAGCCTCTTCTCTGAAAGGTTTTACATATACACACATACCCCAAAATTCCTTCCCAGCTCTGTGCTTCCATAAACCCTGCTGGTAGCAGTATCATTTCCTTTCCTCTGCCAGATCAGGTCTCCATACCCCTCTGTTTAGGTACACAAATCAAGCAGCTGGCAATTAGGTATGTTTTACTCTCTGTACTTTGTTACAAAAACCTAACAAGGGAATCTTTGGAGATTTGCCATAGGCTCTGTCATAGGTTAAAGATTCAAACCAGCTACTCATAAGTTTCATATTTTCTGTATAACATCAATTAAAGTATATGACGATACCTCTCTTGGCTTTCAATAACCATATATTTCTTTTTTGTCTTCTAAAAATCAATATGCGGGCAGGCTATGGTGGCTTAGCAGGCAGAGTTCTCGCCTGCCATGCCAGAGACCCGGGTTCAATTCCTGGTGCCTGACCACGCAAAAAAAAAAAAAAATCAATATTCATTCCGCATGGAATTCAAGAGAACCTCGTTTCAATAATCATAACCCTAGACCCATGGCTAATTCATTCTCTTTCTTTTGATGCAGAATGTTGAATCTGGCACAGATTTATTTCTTCAGATTAGACACCTGAGTGTGCTTAATATTTTAGCCCCAAATTTCCTGTACGAAATACAGAAATTCTTCCACCAAGTGCTTTAATAGATGCAATTTATTTCAATCTACTCAAAAGTAATATGAATGTATGTAGGGTCTGCTTACCTTGTTTTTTTCCAGCCTTGTGGTAAGTCCAGTCCTCAGCTCAAGGGTTTTCCCATAGTTATTAGTTTTAACTGGCTGTCCCTATTTCTGCCTCACTAACCTTTAATTCTACTGTGTGTGCATGAATAATGATGTGTTTGAATAATAATAACAATTAAATGTTATATAATAAAAACTAAGTGTCAAGCTAAATGTGCTTAAAATTCATAACCTCATTGAATCCTCACACAACTTTCTAAGATGATTATTACTGTAGATGAAGAAATTGAGACTAAAAGAAGGTAAATATTCGTCCAAAGTCACATGGTCAGTAAATGTCAGAGCTGGTATTCAAAACTAATCTGTCTTACTCCAAATCCTGAGTCCTTAACCACTAAATCTAATTTAAACATTTCCTTTTGAAACTATTATATGCCAGACTAAATTTATTACCTTCCAAACAACTTACCACCCCCACCCCATCCCACCCCAATGAATATACCAAATCTGTGACAGTTCTTCCCTTAGATTAAATAGCCAGTAAATCTTATCACTTTGGACCTCCATAAGTACCCTTCATCCAATCCTTTCTTTCCATTCTCTCTGTCATTAATTTATTCAATACAATTGAAATCAATTTATTGAGGGCCTACTATGTGCTAGGCATTGTTCTGGAACCTAAGGATGGTATCTCTGCCCTTAAGCAACTCACAGTGTTGTAGAGGAGAAAGATATTCAAGAGACTACATCACAATCCAGTGTGAAAGGAGCATCAATAGACATTGTACACATACACAGGAGAGGCAGCAGCCCTACCGAGGGGCTTAGGGAGCTTCCCAGGAGAGGCTGTAGGGAAGCTAAGTCTTGAAGAGTGACTAGAAGGAGGCAGATGGGTGTGAGATTGAGTGAGGAAGGGGCAAAAGGGAGGATGAGCTAAGCAATGCAGTTTACCCATGGACACGCAGTCACAAGCTGGCCTCAGGTGTCTCCCTTAGCCAAGACTCTCCTGAAAAATGCTGACAACTAAGTCCTCCAAAAAGCTTACCATTCATCATCCCTGCCGTTCTCAAGAATCTGTATCATTATAATTTATTAAATTATGCCCAACCACAGACTCTTATTTATGAACTTTGTGGCCTGTTTCCACATTCCCTTACCTTCACTGATATTTATCCAAATCCCCCCAAAAACATCCAATGGGTCCAGCCACCTCCCACGACAGGAGACTCAACCTTTACACCTATACCATTTCCCAATCAAAACTTCTGATGCATAAAAGCCAGCCCAAGTACAGCCCAGCCGTACTTGGCCCTCCCTTACTTGTTCTAGCTGCCAATATCACTGGGTATCAGAATTTTGTATGTAGAAAAAAACTTACTCTCATGTAGTCCAACTTCCTCCTACAACCAATTATTCAAGCAGTGATCCATCCTTCCCTCTTTCATTCAAGAACTATCTGTGGGTCATCTACCCTATATAAGTCTTCTCAATCCACATATTCCAAACTCATTTTCTCTCCTATTTTCTCCTTCCCCTTCCTCCTCTTTAAAGTACTCCAATTTTTTATTCTGGCTTCTATGTCCTACATGACACATCCCAAGCTGGAAAAGTCAGAAAAATCCTCAACACCTCCCTTTTTCTTAGCTCCCATATCCAATTAGTCACCTAGCTATGTGAATTCTTGCTCAGAAATACATATCTAAGCTCACTCTGACCTATCTTTATCACCTTCATAATGTCCTTCCAGAACTGTTACAGCAGCCACCTGGTTGATCATCTCACCTCCCTTCACTTGGCTGTTGTCAAACAGGTCTGCTT
The DNA here is from genome assembly GCA_004026745.1 of Myrmecophaga tridactyla. NCBI lineage: Eukaryota > Metazoa > Chordata > Mammalia > Pilosa > Myrmecophagidae > Myrmecophaga > Myrmecophaga tridactyla. Next base: position 32,914 of record PVIY010006163.1, read on the forward strand.
AAAATAGAGCACTAAGCCTTTATTAATGGTTTCCTAAATACCAGGGGCTGTGCTGGGGCCTGAAAGTCTAAACATGAACGAAGAGGTCTCTGATGCTACCGAAGTGCGAGATCGTTGCGGGTAAGAACTACAGTTAATTTAGCATTATACTTTGGGCCCTGTTTTAGTTTGTAAGCTGCCTGAATGCAATATACCAGAAATGGGGTGGCTTTTTGGGGGGAGTAGGGGGGGGCAGGATGGCTTTTAAAAAGGAATTTATCAAGTTGCCATTTTAAAGTTCTAAGACCATGAAAATGCCCAAATTAAGGTATCCAGAAAAAGATACCTTAACTCCAAAGAAAGGGCCAATGAAGTTTGGGGTTTCTCTCTCAGCTGGAAGGGCACATGGCAATGTCTGCTAGCTTTCTCTCATTTCATAAGACTTCCCCAGGGGCATTTTCCTTCTGCACCTCCAAAGGTCTCTGATTGTGTGGGCTCTGTTGGCTCTGAGCTTTTTTCCAAAATGATTCCCTCTTAAAGCGCTCCAGTAAGCAACCCCACCTTGAATGGGTGGAGACACATCTCCATAGAAACAATCAGAAAGGTCCCACCCAGCAAACTGAATGAGGATTAAAGAACATGGCTTTTCTGGGGTATACATCAGTTTCAAACCAGCACATTTTACCCTTTGAACCCCAAAAAGACATGTTCTTTCCAAATGCAAAATACATTTATTCCATCACATATCACAAAGTCTTTGAACCATTTCAGTAAAAATTCAAATACAACAAAAAGTCAGAAACAGTACAAAATCTCAACAAAGTGAGCCACAGGCATAGTCTGTCCTAAGGCAAAATTCTCCTCTGGCTATGGATCTGTAAAACTCAGAACAGGTTATTTGCTGCCAATATACAAAGAAGTGACAGTCATAGGATACATATTCCCATTTCCACAGGGAGAAATTGGAAGAAACACAGGGGTCACCAGACTCAAACAGTTCCGAAACCTGCAGGCAAACTCCATTAGATTTCAAAGTCTGAGAGAATTTATCCTCAGGGCTTTAGAAAGTGGCAGACCCACCTTTTCCAAGGGCCTACTCAGCCTCCCTGCTCTCTCCAAATGCTGGCATGGAGTTTGCAACCTTGGAGGGCATTGGGGAGACCACATTTTTCTTGGTTCCACCCTCTCCAAGCATCAGCAACATCCAGTCTCTCTGCCATCTCGAGGGCACATGCTAACATCCCTCAGAACAATGTGGAGGCATCAGGGTTCTTCCTTATCCCCAAGGAATGTGCTCCACCCACTCTGAGGTGTGGGGTTCTGAAACACCTGCCTTCTACCTCTGAGGCAAACTCACCTCCGAGTGTATGGGTGGGTTCACTCTCCTGGCCCAAGCTTTCTTGGCTTCAGTCCTTAGCTTCCATGGTTCTAACTTTGAAGTTATTTTTCCTTCAATTTGTACCTTTCATAAGGTACTGGCAATGTTCCATTTATACAGATCCCATAATACCCTTGTTGTTTTTTCTATGCAATATACTGGGATCATACCCAATTGACCATAGGACTTTCCACACATCTTTTCTGGATAACTCCATTTCCAATCCTGGCTTTTTCTGAAATGGCTAGCTGATTCCATGTTTGGTTAAATCCTCATGTGGTGCCCCTATCCTTTGGGGTCTCTCTTTCTGGAAGCCCAGAACTTTCCAGACCATCAATTTCTGGTGTTTTTGTACCCAAGGGTTCAGTTCTCAGCTTATTTCTTTCTTATTGCATTTCACTATAATCTGCAAGGAGAAAACAGGCTGCCTTTCCAAATTTAATTTGGAAATCACTTCTGCTGAATATCCAAGTTCATGCTTTTAAAATTTGCCTTCCATCTAAATCCATTAGTCAATTTTGCTGAATTTTTTGCCACTTTAAAACAAGGACACTTTCCTTCCAGTTTGCAGTAACGCATGTCATTTCTGTCTAAAGTCTTATCAGAAGTACCTCTAGAATCCACATTTCTACCAACAGTCTCTTGAAAGTATTCTAGGCCTTCTCTATCAAGCTTCTCACAACTCTTCAGGAATCTTCTCCTTACACATTTAAAAAGCTGTTCTAACATGTTTGGTATTTGCAAACTGCAGCAGCACCCCACTTCTCTGGTACCAAAATCTGTTTTAGTTTGTAAGCTGCCATAACACAATATACCAGAAATGGAATGGCTTTTAAAAAGGGAGTTGATTAAGCTGCAATTTTACAGTTCTAAGGCCATCAAAGAAAGATATCTTAACTCCAAAGAAAGGGCCAATAAAGTTTGGGGGTTCTCAGCTGGAAGGGCACATGGCGATGTCAGCTAGATTTCTCTCCTCATAAAGCTTCCCTGGGGCATTTTCTTTCTGCATCTCCAAAGGTCTCTGGCTGTGTGGGCTCTGTTGGCACTGAGATTTTTCCAAAATGGTTCCCTCGTAAAGGGCTCCAGTAAGCAACCCCACCTTGAATTGGTGGAGACACATCTCCATAAAATCCATCTAATCAAAAGTTACCACCCACAACTGGGTGGGTCACATATTCATGGAAACAATAAAAAAGACCCCATCCAAATTTTTTTTAAAGGATTCCATCCAGCAATATTGAATGAAGATGAAAGAGCATGACTTTTCTGGGGTACATGACAATGTCAAACCAGCAAAGACCCCTTGCCAACCATTCAGCATATCATAGATACTGGTTTGAAAGGAGTGAATGGATGGAAAGACTGAGTGTGTGGGGTCTCTGAAGATAAATGAGAGAACATTCTTGTCCTTCAGCTGAGAAGTTAAGACACAGACAACAGATATAACACAAGATAGTTTGATAAAGAGCATTAAATGAGTGGGTGGAAGGTCTGGATTTCTCCTGACTCTGAGTTCAGTCTTCTTTCCACCATAGTATTAAAGCTGAATTGTGGTTTGAAGGTAGAGCAGCTGCTTCCCTAAGCACATTCCCCAAAAGCATCACATTTTCAAAAACGTTTAAGTCAATTGTGGAGTGAGTTGCTACAACACTACTTCTTCGGAACACAGATTCAGGGCACAACAGAAAGTCTCAGCAAATGATCCCTTTAATGTATAGAATAAAAAGTCCAGAAAGTATACATTTCTTCATCACTTACTTAACAAAAAAGTCCAAAAGAGCAGAGGAAGAAATTTCATCCTGGCCAGTCTCTCAGGGTAGCTGAAAACTACTGCAGGTCATCATTGACAGATGACAGCTCAGCATGCCCCACTTCCATGCCAGAGAAGAGAGACAATCTATACTGTTTGTGGGTAGTTTTTATCTACCTTGTGGGCAGGGGGCCCTACCACTGAAAATTCCTGCCCTGAGAGGCATCTGAGGCCAGTTGTTCCAAGTTTCCAGAATTAAGACCTGGTGGGCCTTTTCATTAGACTTAACTTCTTTCTGAGATTGTGGAATGTCACAAAATAGTAAAGGAGGTGGGGGTAGCTGAAGGCCAGAGGAGGACCACTTAGTGTGGGTTTGTGTCTTCCCCAGAGAAGTAGGTGTGGGTAGGTGAGGACTGGGTGATCATAACAGATGTCTGTGATTTTCTTAACAGTCTACCGCTTGACCTTTTGACCAGGCCTACTCTATCCTTTCATGTTATTTTTTACAATATAAGCCGATCTCACGTCTCAGACAGGAAAGTGAAGCCAGCCCATTAGCCTCTCCAGTGTTGACAGTAAATGTGCGGAGACACCAGTAGCTGTAGCACATTAGAAAATTTCAACTTAGGCACACCATTACTCCAGGCAGGGTGACCAGGCCTGCCTGAAGCAGTGGTTGCATCCACTCTCTTGACCTCTGAGAAACAGCTGAAGCGGTCTCACATAGACTCTGTTTGCATTCTTTGCAGCCACAGAGCTTTGCCGTTGGATTTTAGTCACCTACTATTCCACCACCCCTAAGGTATGAACCCCTGTGTTATGACAAACGGTGCACACCAGGATGCAGACACTAATCATTGCAGGTGGGAAGTTTATTGAAAAGCTCTCAGCAGAAGGGTCTGAAGAATAGACTTCAGCCCACCTCTGGGAGCATCATACAGCGTTATATACACTGTGTTACATGGGTTGAAAGGGGGTAGTATAGCTGATGGGTTATATTATGATTAGCAGGGAATTAGGGTAAGGAGAAGTGGTATTTTTGGATAGGTAGTGGGACTTGGTTACTGGCCAGAGGTTTAGGGCCAATAGGGGACCATTAAATTTCTTTGCTGTCCTCGGGAGGAATTGGTAGGTTGCATTCTGGCACATAGACTATGATTTGCTCGATTAGTCACCTAGGCCATGGATGGGGGTGGTTGTTAGAGGAGATGAACGACAGCTGGTTATTCATTGCCAGCTTTGTGAGGCGGGATCTCTAATACCCTGTATGGCAAGAGGTGTTAGCAATAGTGCATATGCCTCCTTGTTGGACTTGGAGGAAATCTAAGGCAATGCGATTATCAGGCACTACTCCAGCTAGAAAACCCACTCACTTTTGCTGAGCCTGAAGGACTCCTGCAGTGAACTCAGTGAACAAGGTGGCTAATAGATTATGCATCCGTGTTCACTGGTAAACAAATTAGAAAGATGTCTGACCCATTCACCGGTTTCTTTGTACCAAGGGTTGTTGCGTCTTGAACAGTTTGTAGACAAAGAATGTACAGCCATTGACTGTGCTGTTATCCTTGTGGCAGGGATTTTCTGGTGTTAGTCCAAACATGAGGCAGGAAATATCAGTTCCTCACATGTTAATCCAGGCTTGTCAGAGAGGAGAGGGAGAGAGCAAGGGATCAGATGGCAGATCCAGCCACTGGTCAGGTACCCTGCTGACATGATGGCCCAGGTCAGCTGCATGAAGGTCGCAGCCAGGTTAAATCTGTAAGAAACAGGAGAAGGGAGCAGTAACTAATCCTGACAGGGTGGTCAGGCAACCACTTCCTGTGGGAGACATTTCTCTCAGCCTATTTGCAGTAACTTATTTTTTCCTTCTAAGACCATCCAGTCAGTCTGCCCCTCTCCTTGAGCTGTAATTCCACCCTTTTCCCGTTGATCTGAGTGCCTTACCCATATTTTCCAATCACCCCTTCCTGTTAGAAAGGATTCCCTGAAGGTGTCCCTTGACCTTTCCCAAAGGGATTGGTGGCCCAATCAGGGGTAGACATCACCTACTAACCTCCAGTATGTGAGTGGCAGGTCCTGCCGTTGCCCCTTGGATTGTCATCCGCTGTGTGTGAAGCATTTCTAGACCTGCTTCTGCCACCCCACCCCTCCACCTGGCAGCCCTAACGTACCACCATCCTGCAAATCATCTGCAGGCTATAATGGGGTAAAAAGCAGAATGATCCCCTGAAAGTGGCTGGAGAGTCCCAGGTGGTGTGCCCTTGTTCCCTCTTTCAGGGCCAATCCTCATGTCGATGGGTGTAAAGGTGGATGTGCCACAAAGCCTGGGTTCCTTCCCCACCCTTGTCCTCTCCCTACATTTCTCTTCCAGGGAACTGCTGAGTTCATCTTACAGAAGACCCTAGTAAGGCGGAAAGTCCAACCAGTAAGAAGAGTTGTCAGGGTGTAGATATCAAAGCTCCTTTTTCAGGTGGCTATTAAAGTTCTCCACAATGCTGCTCCTGTGGGTGGTGAGTGGGCTGGAAGGTCCATCTAATTCTTGGGTCTTGGCCCATCTTTGAGTGGTTTGTGCAGTAAAGTGAGGTTCTTGGTCAGAGGAGAGGTCATCTGGGCACCTGAAGGGGTGGCAAAGCTGCTTTTCCAAAGTATCCCATGTATGTACTGCATCTGCACAACAAACTGGAAAGCAAGGCCATAGCCTGAAGAGGTGTCTATGGTGACCAAGATATAGAACACAACTTGGGATGGTGGGCGAGAGCCAATGTAGCCAAGTTGGCCATGAGTGCCCGGTGTGGCTCCTCTGGGAATAGCCCCTAAAGGCTCTTTTTGGGCTCTGGCTTATAATTGATATCTCTCATATTGGTAAAGAGCAGGTGGGACCTCTTTAAATAAGAGAAGTGTTCCATGTTCCTGGGCCCATAATTTCATGGTATGCCAGTTTGAAGCTATTATGTACCCCTGAAAAAACATGTCCTTTAATTTTCATTCAATATTGCTAGGTGGGACCTTTCTGATGTGTCTCCACCCATTCAAGGTGGGGTTGCTTACTGTAGTCCTTTAAGAGGGAACCATTATGAAAAAACTTCAGAGCCATCAGAACCCACAGAAACCCAGAGAGAAAGCTAACAGACATCACCATGTACCTTTCCAGCTGAGAGAGAAACCCAATTATCATCAGACTTCTTGAACCAAGGTATCTTTCCCTGGATTACTTAATTTGGACATTTGGACATTTTCACCGCCTTAGAACTATATACTTGCAACTTAATAAATTTCCCTTTTTAAAGCTATTCCAGTTCTGGTATATTGCATTTCAGCAACTTGCAAACTAAAACACACAGTGTCTGAATTTCCATGTCCAGTTCAATGGTGATTCCATCCAGCAGCAGAAGCATCCATGTGAATTCAGCTACTTCACTGATGCCACTAAGGGTAAATTCAATGTCCTCTTCTTCCTGGCAGGACTCATCCTCTCCTCTTTCCCAGAAGGACCTGCAACCTCACCAGGTGTGAAAAGCAGCTCAGTACATCCTTTATCAGCGAGGTCACTCCAGTGATGTCCACTGTGACAAGGGCACTTGCTACACATCAACATTAGTGACATATATGCTGCCCTTCCACATGCCAAATGTTTCCAAAGTTCTCTTCACCACCTTGGGAACCTCTGATTTTCCAATCACATTCCCTCCATGAACCTGATCAGATGCTAAACCATTGGTGATGGCCCATGAGTCAATAAACAGGTACATGGGGATGCATGGATCCAAATATTTCAGGGTAAGAGGACTGCTCACAGTTCAACCCATTGGACAGTTTTTCCAGTGCCAGAGATGGTAAATAGTCTGCCAAAGGCAATGGAAACAGAGGCTGCTGCACAATGGACACAGATGACTTCAGCTTCGCCAACCCGTCAGTGAACCAGCACTGAGCATCAGATAGGGTATCTGTGACTTGGAGTCCCCAGAATGCCAATGCAGGAAGAAAGGGCCCTCCTCTACTGAAGCAATGGGATCATGGCTGAAGGGGAACCTCTTCCACCCACTCATGCAAATGTGTCACTCCCTGGGGGCCTGGGTGAGCACGATCCTGAATGTACAACTTCCATTTGATGATGTTCTGCTCCTGGGCCTTGCCTGGGGAAGAGTTCTGACCACCCAACACCCAGAACATGATGGAGAATTCTGGCTTCAGGAGAAGCCTGAAGCTCTCAGCAATCCCCTCTGACTCAACAGTATGCCAGAAGCTGCTTTAGGAAGGGGAAGCAGCACTAGACTGCATCTGGGAACCTCCTGGTCCAGAAGCCCAAGGGTCTGTGAATTCCTGTTCCCTCCTTCCACAGAGGGCCAGTTATTGCAGTTCCAAGTGACAGAAACCTTCAGCTCAAACAGAGGTCCAGGCTGCATAGGTTTTAGAGCAGGATGGCTGAAATGGCCACTTTTATCTCCTTCAGAGCCTGCTCCTCTCTCATTCCCCAGTGGAAAGCACCTGCTTTCCATGTCACTTGACATAGGGATGTTAGAAGGATATCAGTATGAGGCCAATATGAAAATAGCACAATGTCTGGGACTTCAGTCACCAAAGGGGGCACTTCTGCATTTAAGCCCCAATATAGTAGAGTCAGCAGCCACACTCCACTTGCCTTCTACACTGCCCACGGGGCTGTTAAAAGCAGAGATAGTGGAGCAGAGGACATCTGCAGATAAAATGTCCTTTATGGGGCCTTTGTCTCACCAGGGAATGATATTGTAACTGCCAGATAATGCAGCAAGGAGATGCGTGTTGTGAGGGTGCATGGTCTGCCACTTGCCCAAACGTGATGGCCAGAATTTGCTGGGATAGGGAAGCATATACTCAGAGTCGCAGCTGGAAGGCACAACAGTGTAGTCTGTTTACTCCTACAGTGCATTCCCCACTGGGAAATATGGTCTTAGAAGCAAAAAGGGGACCAAAGGTATGGCCCACAGGGTGGCAACAACCTCCCTTCCCCACATCCATGTAGAATGCCCAAAACCTTCCAGTGCTATTCACCATCCCCTCCCCTTTGTGTCCTATGGCCTTCCAACCCCAGAAGGTCTGGGGAGAGAACCCCATTCCCACCCCACCAGGGCCCAGATTCCTCAGTTGGGCCTCGGAGAGAGACAGGAAATCTGCAAACTCTGCCACTTCCTCTTCCACCCAGACCTGAGCTCTACAAGTGGAGCCCTCCAGGGGTACAGATGGCCCCGACCCACCCTGCCATCCCAGCACCTGCCGCAGGCTCCCCAGCCAGTCACCAGGGTGGCCACTCCCTTAGCATGGAAGCCCCTTCCTCAAGAGGGGAAGGTAAGATAAACTTGCTCAATGACATCACCCAAGGGAAGCCCAGGAGTGAGGAGCTAAACAAGCTCGTTGCCCCATTCAAGGGACCCCTTTCTAGTAAAATCATCAATGTCCCACCTTGAATCTGAAATCTGATGAGGGACTAAATTCCTTCGGCAGGAATTGGAATATCCAGGTGCCAATACCCAGTTGTCACAGCTTCTCCTTCATTACCTCAAGGCTGAGCTGGAATTTGGGGAAGGTCCCTCATGGGGTGTGCCATCTGACATCCTTTAGGACCTAGTCACACCCATGTTTGGGGCAGCTCCTTTCCACTGCCCAGCTTCTTCCTTTCTCATCTCCAATTGGAAAGGCTGTTAGAGGACCACAGAATGGACAGAGGTGGCAGAGACTTCTTCATTCAACCTGCTTAATCAGGGCACTCCATATTTCCCTGGGCACGCTGTTCAGTGCTCTAAAATCTGTGGAGTGAGTTATTACAATGGGGTTTGTCATGGAAACATAGGTTCACAGCACAACAGAAACTTCCAGCAAATGATCCTTTATTATACAGAATTAAGAGTCCAGAAAGGGCGCATTTCCTCATCACTTGCTTAGTACAAAGAGTCCAAAAGAGCGGGGTAAGAAGTTTCACTATGGCAGGTCTCCTAGGGTCCCTAAAAACAGCTCTGGGTTGGGGTTGAAAGATGGCAGTTCCCTATGCCCCACTTCATGCTGGAGAAGTTGAGCCACCTCGGGGGGAGGGGTCCTGCTGCTGATAAGCAATTGGGACTGCTGGTTCCCAGTTCCTGCGATTAAAATCTGACTGGGCCTTTTCATTAGACTTAACATCTGACCCACGTTGTGGAAAGGCACACAATAGAAAAGGAGATGGGAACAGTGGAAGGCCAGAGGTGGCCACTTACTGTGTGCTAGTGAGTTCCCCAGAGAAGGAAGTGGGAGTAGGTGAGGTCTGGGTGTTGACTGAGGGAACCAACAAACTGACCTAACCTGTCGTGGGTGATTGAACTTCACCCACCGTGGCGAACTGGAGAGCCCCACCTGCCTATTCCTAACAATCTCTGATGCATACCAAATGTTTAACCACAGAAGTGTAACCACAAAAGACATTGTTCTTTTCTTTTTTATTTTTCTTGGTTTCAATAAATCCTGCTCTATAAATATTCCACTCTCCCTCCCCTTAGCGCGGCTCTTGGTTCAGTCAGCTTGACTGCTCCTTGGGCCGTGCCTCTCAAGCTGTCTAATAAAGCTTGCCTTGATCTATTGAGGTCTGCCCATTTCTTCTTTTCATACATTCTCCTGCTGTACTCTCCTTCACTTTCCTTTCAATGACCACTTAACAGGGGTCTGTGCCTTCTGTTAACATGGTAGTTGTTGAAATTATTCCAAAAGGATGAATCACAACCCTGCTCCTGGAAAGTATGGGGCGGATGTGGGATATCTCGGGCTGTACTTGTGTAAAATAAAGAGCCTATAGAAATGGCTGTGGAGAACCCAGTGTGGAAGCCACCAGCTGCTGCCTGGTGCACACCCCTCATCCATTCGTCCATGCGGATTGTTTAGCAAAAACGGCAAGTCAGGTTTCAAAATATTATCTGAATGCAGTGCGGTATCCTGGATTTTGGATCCTGGGACAGAAAAAGGACCCTAACAAAGTCTCTATTTTAAAGTAATGTATCAATGTTAATGTCTTAGTTTTGATGAATGAACCGTGGCCTTCTAAGTTGTTAGTGTTAGAGGAAACTTGATGAAGACTGCATGGGAATGCTTTGTACTGTCTTTGCAACCTTTCCATACATCTAAAACCATTCCAAATAAAAGTTACATTTAAAAATAAATCCCAAGCCTGACATCTTATTTCCCCAACATAATGGATAAGCAAGGCATGTGATAGAATGGTCTGTGATTTAGTCATCAGTGGTCAGACTATAAGACTCAGAGGAAGCTACCTTTTAAAATCTCATTTTCCTTCCAGCTCCCATCGATATGCAAGCCTCACTTTCCAAACCTCACCCAGCCCTTCTACCTCTCTCCCTGCAAATAGAACCTGGCTTCTTGTTCTCCTTTATTGTTATTTAATAGTATTGAAAGACTGGTCTCTGCCAGCCTCTTCTCTGACCTCAGATATTTGCATGGCTGACTTGATCATAGCAGAGAGGGCTCCACAAAAATTCCTGCCTCCCAGGATGCCCTCCCTAAACCCCTGATCTTATGGAGTAACGTGCCTGCGCCCCACCCATCCCTCGCTATTACCTTATCTTGTTTAATGTCCCTGGAATTTAGCTCCACGTAAAGTGCCTTTGTTCAATCACCTGTTCGCGTGTTCATTTACCTGTTTAAGATCTGTCTTCCTCCTTCAAGGTCGTTAGCTCTCCTCGTTTGGGACCTTTCCTGTTTTGCTCACTGTTGATCTCCAGGGTCCAGAACAGTACCTGGCACAGAGCAGGTGGTTTTTACAAAGTAGTAAGTGAACACATTTCTTGAGAGAAACGTTTCTTCTAGCACTTTTGTACTTCTTCCAGCTCCTAAGACCACTGCAAGAATAGCAACGTGAGGTGAACTGTGGTGATGTCCTCTAAAAGGACGTCTCAGTCTCCTATCCATCAGTGATTTAAAAAGACACTTCCTAGGAGCAAATCTGGTCTAAGAAAGTCAGTCAAGTCACCAGAAGGAAAGAACATCCTGCTTATTTACAGTATCATGGCAACTTCAAGTTCCTATACTTGTAGGAAATAGAATTTGAAAGTTCCTAGAAAACCAAATCAAGAGTCCTGATGCAGTGATTGGAGAAAGGTGAGTCAGTAAGTCTGACTCGCAATTCTAAGGTGGCAAAATAGACTGATTTCTTTTCCTAGTGAAGTGGAACATCTTTATTGGAATGAAAAGAAATTACTCATGTCTGCTTTTTGTTTTACAAACACTTGCTGTGCTGGGTTGAAACTCTTGGGTACCCCAGAAAAGCCATGTTCTTTAATCCTCATTCAATATTAATGGCTGGGAAATTTTGATTAGGTGGTTTCCTAGGAGATGTGTCTCCACCTATTAAAGGTGGGGTTGCTTACTGGGAGCTGTAATAGGGAAGCGTTTTGGAAAAAGCTTCAAAGCCCACACAGCCAGAGACCTTTCTAGATGCAAAAAGAAAATGGCCCCCGGGAAGTCGTTTGAAGAAGCCGGGAGAGAAAGCTCCAGATGTTGACCATGGGCTTTCTCAGCTGACAGAGAAATCCTGAACATCATCATCCCCTTCCCAAGTCAAGGTATCTTTCCTTGGATGCTTTAGTTTGGGTGTATTTACCTCTTTAGGACTGTAAACTTGCAACTTAATAAATTCCCTTTATAAAAGTCAACCCATTTCTGGTATATTGCATTCCAGCAGCTTTAACAAACTAAACACTTATCTAAGGTTTAATGATCTCAAATAAAAAGGAAAGGCAGTCTGCTTTAAATTTAAATGTGTTTAGTAGGCAGGTAAAAGGCAGCATCTTCCTCCCCTGTCTGTGTATCCCAAGCTCAGTGCCTATACACAGCGGTATTAAATAAAAGACCCCAGCCCCAGCCCCATTCACAGATTAGGATGTTGCCCTGTCATCTGCTTACCACTGCACTACTCATATTTTACCATAATTGATTTTCTGTCTTCCCTACCACTCTGTAAGCCCCATGAAGCCATATTTATGTTGCCCACCATTTTATCCCCCAACAAATGATGCTCAAAAACAGTTGCTAAATAAATAAATAGTTGGGACTGAACGTATTCTGAGAAAGGATATCTCTACTATGGGAAGCCTAAGGAAGAAATTTCCAAGACTTCAACCTGTACTAACTAGATATTGGAATAGGCTTCCACAGTGTTGGCCCAAGAGGATTTGTGAAGGTTTGTGATTAATTACTACCTCCCCAAATTCTCATAAATATTTTCTGAGTATCCAACCCAATGACATTTGTTTGTTCTCTAGAGTAACTGCTGACCTGGCAGTAGATAGGCATTCTGTTAAAGGATCTCCAACTCCCAATATTTTGACAATTGATGCAAGTTAATCACTTCTCATTCCCTTCTCCCAAATCTAGAAAAGTTGACATCAGTAGCATTATCTATCACTTTTGGAAGGTTATCAAATCCTAAAATTAAGCATTTACATACACCTTAAGGGACCAGCTTCCCTGATCTACACATCTTAGACACACACAAGTTGTGGTTTTATGTTTGTTCTAGTTTACTAGCTGCCAGAATGCAATATACCAGAAACGGAATGACTTTTAAAAAGGGGAATTTAATAAGTTGTTGTTTACAGTTGTAAGGCCAAGAAATTGTCCCAATTAAATCAAGTCTATAGAAATGTCCAATCGAAGGCATCTAGGGAAAGATACCTTGGTTCAAGAAGGCCAGTGAAGTTCAGGGTTTCTCTCTCAAGTGGAAGGGCACATGGTGAACACAGTCAGAGTTTCTGTCTCATCTGGAAAGGCACATGGCAAATACGGTCAGGGTTCTTCTTTCATCTGGAAGGGCACATGGCGAACACAGCATCATCTGCTAGCTTCTTCTCCTGGCTTCCTGTTTTATAAAGCTCCCCAGGAGGCATTTTCCTTCTTCATCTCCAAAGGTCACTGACTGATGGACTCTGCTTCTCATGGCTATGTCATTCTGCTCTGCTCTCTCAATCTCTCATTCTCCAAAATGTTTCCTCTCTTACAGAACTCCAGAAACTTATCAAGACCTACCCAAATGGGCAGAGACATGCTGTCACCTAATCCAGCTTAATAACCACTCTTGATCAAATCACATCTCCAGGGAGATGATCTGATTACAGTTTCAAACATACAGTATTGAATAGGGATTATTCTGCCTTTATGAAATGGGATTTTGGTTAAAACATGGCTTTTCTAGGGTCCATACATCTTTCAAGCCAGCACAATGTTTTTTTGGAAATAGACTCTACCAAACCTCACTATTGGTTGCCCTAGAGAAAACAGAGTTTCCCTCATTACTGCTACCAAATCCTTGTCATACCCACAAATTTAATTGACAACAGAAAGGAAACAATACTTTTTAGTGCTTTCTGTATGAAGACACTGTGCTTTTTGTGCCTAAGAGAGATGGAGATGAATTTCAAGGTCACAGACCCAACACTCAGGTGTATAGTCATGTGAATGTACATATATAGTCAAACTGATACATTTCAATTTAAGCTGATATAAACACTTATATATATATATGTATATATTTTAACTGAGGTTTCTGTGTGTAATCAGTTTAAAATTCTGACTCATCCTTCAGCTTGCCTAACAATTAACAACTTAATTTAAGTACACCATGATTTGTATGTGTGTTTGTTTGTCATGGTTTTCCAGTCCAATTCAATGTGATTTCTAAATCAATTCACTCACACTCTATTTAAGCTCCCTCCCCAAGTTTTCTCTCTCTTCTTCCTTCCCTAAAATCAAATCTAATCTCCAGGGGCTCATCGCTGCCACCCTAAGTAAACAAATTAATTAAGATATCAGTGATTTTCGAGCAGCTGTTCAGCTCAAATTGATCACTGCCAGTTTGATTGCTTATTGCTATTTAAGAAAAAATATTCATTTTGATATGAGCTTTCCCAATGTTTTTAATGTTGATAATTTTTTAAAATGTAAACACTCAATGCCCAGCCCGCCACCCCCACCAAAAAACATACCTATGGTTAGCCAGATTGAAATTTTGATTTTGGACTCTGGGAAGGCCCATGGGTAAGCACTGGGTATTTGTAAACCTGTTTTTCAAACTGCAGTCAACTCATTAAGACTGTAGTAAAACTAATGTAAATGCATAGAAATCAAAATTTTTAATGAAGATTAGAATAATTTAGGATGTAATGGATGGAACAGAAGGAAAATAAATCAGAGTGAGAATAAAGACATTGTTTTGAGAAATTTTGTTACATTTATTTGCATACTGAGGAGCACGCAGAGTATTTTTCATTGAGGAGCATGGTCAAGCGAGTTTGGAAACACTGAAAAAATGAAATTTAGGTTTTATTCAACTTCTCAAGACCAAAAGAAGGTAAAAAACATAAAAGCGGAAACTCTTTAAGCTGCTCCACTCCGCCATGTCTCTTCAGTCTCCCTCTAGGGAAAGCTCATTCTACCTAGACTTCAGGTAACAAATACCCAAGATTATCAATTGCCCTAATACGCTGTCAGCTTCCTCGCAACATAAACTAGGAGCACCGCCCGACCTCCGCTCCCCCAGAGGGCGCTGTACAGAGCCCAGTCTCCAAAGGTACCGCCGTGCACACGGCCGGAAGTATTGCCGCTCTCCAGGGCTCGAATGTTCCCTGGGACGCACTTCCGGTCAGCCGAGGCGTGCATGTGCGGCCGGGAAGGAAGTAGCGTCAGTCGCGAAAGCTGAGTACCCTGCTGCAGCTTGTCAGTGAAGACATTTCGCGGAGATCATGTCTCATTTACCGATGAAAGTCCTGCGCAGGAAGATCGAGAAGCGGAACTTAAAATTGCGGCAGCGAAATCTAAAGCTACAGGGTGAGATGCGCTGAGCCTCTCGGTCTGAATGGCACAGGAGACTCACGCGTGGGCCTTGTCGCGGCGGCCGGAGGGGCGAGAGGCGTGGAATACACTGTTAGGGAGTCTCCGCGCCTCTGATGTGGCTCGGGCATTCCCCTTAGAGCGCGTGTAATTGTTGAGAGTGAAAAAGTAGCGTCAAGACAGGTCTGTGCTGATGCCGGCTCGCGGCGTGGTCCCATGTCTGCCCCTGACCTTTCTGAGCATCAGTTTTTCCTTACAGGAATAGGCTCAGAGGCTTCCAAATTCCATTCCAGGTCTCCGGCAGGATTTCATAACTAGGCCAGTCTTGTCCACTTCTACCCTCCCCAATCTGACACCCTACCGACCCATCCTCCTCACCCGCATTTTCAGCCAGACACGTGGGACTTTGTCACATCATTTCTACGATCGCACTTGCATATCGTCCATATTCTGACAAAGAAGCTCGTGTCACAGAAACTTTACTGCTACCACCGCTTCCCCTTACTTACCACCACCCTATCTCTCTCTGCTCCTGCAGCACTTTTGATTTTCAGCTCTGTGTGTGTCTTCTGAACACCTCGAATGCAGTCTTTCGTTTCTTACCTTAGCTCACACCCATGCCTGCCTAGGTTATAAATTCCTTAACAATTCCTATATAGTTATGTCCTTCCTAAAGACGGAAGTGAAAAGGATTTTATATGAATGTCAGCTTTCTTGTCCACCTCATTTGTGATCCCACGTTCTTGACAGCAGACAGTGGGCCATAGATCTTTAAGTAATTGTGTTAATCTGGGTTCCAGATAAAATGTAAATCCCTGAGGGCAATGTTGGATGTATAACTTCTCACCCCGGTTGGTTTTCAACAGAGATTACTGGATTAAAAGAAATCCTAGAAAAAGCAACTGGTTTTTGAGTTTTAGAAATGTTTTTGAAGTTCCTTGTATTTCCAGTTTCCTATAGAATAATACAGTGTTACTAACTACTTATAGGTTAGATATAGATAACAATTTGAATAAAAGATGCTGTTACATTGTATCTGTTGCTGTATATAAGTAGGGAAACTTTTGGTAACATGTTCTCAGACCTTTATATATAATAAATATTGGGACAAATAAGTTATTTCATCAACTGGATTCTCAATTCACTGCTGCCTAGGAAAGTTGGGGTTGAATGTTTTGAAGTTACATTTATATGAGAAGCAGTATTTGTGTGAATATGATGTACATGTCTTTCAGTATATTAGTTATTTATATGTTTATCAAAAACCAAATATTAAAGTTTTTATCTGTACTGGACTGATCCCATCAATTTAAATATTTGACCTCATTGAAGGTTTCCTGTCCCAGATTCTTAATTCCTTAAGGATAGAAATGTGTCCTTTTGAAGGTAAGAAATCAAAAGAGAGAAATTTTCCCCTTTGAGCCTTTTTCCTTAAAGGTAACATTTCCTCTGCTTAGAACACCATAAAATTACAAGTGACTTTAGTAATATACCTGAAAGGAAAGAAAAGGCCATGTAATTTCTCATTTGTGATCCCCGTGTTTCCAAGTAAACCTCCCCTTCTTTGTTATAACTTATGTTCTGTTTTTAAACAGGGGCCTCACATGTGAGCCTGTCAGAAACCCAAAATGGAAATGTGTCTGAAGAAACTGTGGAAGCTGGAAAAGTTAAAAAGTCCCTAAAACAGTCTGTGAATGTGGGCTTGTCACAAGCCCAGAATGGAGACATGTCTAGTGAAACACTGAAAAATGTTAAAGTTAAAAAATCCCCAAAGAAATCTACTGTTTCAACCAATGGAGAAGTAGCAACACAGCCACCCAATTCAGAATTAAAGAAGAAGAAGAAGAAGAAGAAGAGAAAAATTGTAGAAAATGCTGGGCCTGGTAGGTACTTGAACTCAGTCATTCAAAAACTTTTTCACAGTTATCACTCCACCTTCCCTCTGTTATTGTTAGTGTGTGTTTGTGGCACACACGGATCCCCTATCCTCATCAGGACACCAGAAGTTAAGTTTGTTAGCAGAAGGAAACATTTTATTGGTGGGAAGGGGAACATCCTAACTTTTTAAAAAATATTGAACCATATATCATGCCTTTTCATTCTCTTACAACCTTGAAAAATCTCACATTTAGAATTCTAGAAGTTTGCTTTTCTCTTTGGCAGGTAACTGAGCTTTTTATTGTAAATAGAATATACTGTGGCCTAGTTATCTGTTTGCAAACAGATTCATGGAATTACTAACACTAAAGAGGCGTGCGCTGACAATAGAACCTTAACTTCCTAGGCCTTTATCTATCAAGAGACTTTACATTAATGACTCTTTGTATTTATTTCTTTTTTACCCCATTCCTTTCCTTTTCCTACCATAAATTCCCCTTTTTGAAATGAGACATAGTGATAATTTAATATGTGAAGTGTATAAAATGGCGGTTAAGCAAGGGACTTCTTCATAAATTTAACATAAGTTTCCAAATGAGTAAAACGGTCAGAATAAAATTGGTGGGGGTTGGAGAAGACTGTTTATTTGAAGTTGTTTGGATTTGAATAAACAGAAGTGAAGGAATAGGCATTTTGCTTGAAATGACAATAAGCAGAGATTTGGAGGTAGGCTAGAACAGGCCTGAGCAAACTGTCTGGCCTTCCACCTGTTTTTTTAATCTTGGCTCACCACTGTGCCCATTCATTTCCTTCATCTTTATGGCTGCATTCACTTCCACAACAGTAGCAGTTTCAGCAAAGACTGTAGGACCTGGAGAGCCTAAAACATTTGTAATCTGGCCTGTCGTAGAGTTTACTGACACTTTTAAACTTTTCCTAATATGTCCAGCTGTCCGCATACTGCCTACAAACTATTCCATTTCTGGTTTATAAGAAATTGTTTAAACAGAGTGAAATGAGATGGAGAAAAGTATGAAGATCAGGAATTCGAGTTTTAGTTTATACTGAGTGCAATTCTATTATTATTACCTTATTCTGAGGATGCCCAAGAAAGTGACATTTCTACTCAAACACTCAATCACGGGGCAGGAGATTTCATTCTATTTGGTAAACTTAGAACTGGTCTAAGGAAAAGGAAAGTGATAAGCCATGAAGAAAAGCTCAATATCCATGGCTTTTGAACATGTGGGTCCTGCCAAATTGACCATTTCCCAGAAGGGAGGCGCTAGGACAGGGCAAAGGCCAGTTCTAGACTGTGAAGAGCCCTAAGTTCTGATCCAGGTGGATTCTGCTCTAACTAGTGTCACTAACCGCCACAAACGTCTGTAAAAGCCCAGCATGTTGGTTAACCCGTTTGATCCATAGTGAAATGTTTAAGAGAGTAGTGGGAGATACCGCTGGAAAGGTAGTTCTGGACTGAGTTGTAGAAGTTCTGAATGACGCTAGGAAGTCTTACCTTTACTTCCCCTCGCCACTTATAATCAAGAAACAGTCTGTTTTTACCACCCGGCTGAGTAGATTGTTGCCCTTATTTTATTGTCTGTCTCTAATAACATGAAGAGCCTTTGATTTTTCTGTTCTTTTCATGCTTAAGATACTTAATTAAAGTAGCTTTTATAGTAAATTTACATTTAATGGACTTGGGAGAAAAAAATCAATGCTTGCAATGAGTTTTAAAAATTAATACATTAAATCACATGGGTTTGTTTTGTTTTCAGTCAAGTGCACAGAACTTGATATAATTAGTATCCTTAAGTCTTCTTGTATCACAAATGTTTTATCTTGTGATCACATTTGATATTTTTATTTTAAGAAAAATTTTGGGGTTTTGTCCTTTAAAACCAAAGGTGCAAAAAAAGCAAAAACTGAAAATAAAGCAGAGTCTGAAGAAGAAGATGCTGGAGCACCTAAAGAAACAGAAAATAGTGTGAAGAAGCCAGATGATGAAGATGACAGTGAAGTGCCTAGCTTGCCCCTGGGACTGACAGGTAACTTCCAGAAAGTTTTCCAGATATATATTTTTAAAACACCAAGCTTCCCTGGGGTGATTTTTAGTTTACCTGGAAAAAATAGATTTCTACAAGATACATTTTCATATTTTCTGCTGTTCTTACTTTTTATCTTATGTTTTTGATGCCTTAATTCTTGTTTCTTTTTTATTTTCCCCCTTTTCTCTAATCCTAACACTACATATTTTTCATATGCATACCAATAGCTTTTAAGGATCTTTATTCCTTTGGTTTGTCTAAAGCTTATTCCATGGTGTAGTGAGGAAATCATTGGCCCAAAAATAGAGAGCAAAGGTTTAATACTGGCTCCATTACTAATAAAAAGGGGAGAATGGAAGTTGACATTATTGAGGAATGTGCTCTAGATTAACCTTAGAACATAATTTCTTCTAAAATGAGGAGTTTGGACTAGAATTGGTTGTTCTAGGAATATCTTATCAAAGTTGCTCAAGTTGCTTGTTTGATTTAGTTTTTTTGTTTGTTTAAATGCTGAACCCCAATCACAGACCTGCTGAATCAGAATCATAAATGTAGCAGTGGTTTTCAACCAGGGCAATATTGTCCCCCAGTTGGGTAACCAAGTCATTTGATTTGCCTGGGACTTCCCCAGTTTTAGCACCCTCAGTCCCAGGCAGATGGCCAGGGTTGGTCACCTTACCCCTTGGAGATATTTGACAATGTCTGGGGACACATTTGGTTATTATAACTGAGGAAGGTGCTGCTAACATCTTGTGGATAGAGGTCGGTGGTGCTGTCAGACATCCTGCAATGTATAGGACAGCCGTCATGACAAAGAATATCTGACCAAAAATGTCAAGGTTGAAAAACTCAGGGCCATGGCTTGGCTGTGTGGGAAGTGGGTGGTTTTGATGCCTTCCCCTCCTGAAGAACCCCTGAACTACTTGATATGTGGGTTCAGTGCTAACATGCTATGGCTATATCTGCCTCTTATCAGTTCTCTTTTTGAAGTGGCATTAACTAATTTTTTATTTAATTTCACAAATTTTTATTATACTGAATGTTTTCCCTTTTTATGTTTTGTTAAAACATTTCATTTCTCTCTGAACTCCTCTCCCCTCCCCTTTTTGACATTTTCACTTCGTTGAAGTCCTTTGACTGTACTTCTCCATTCCTTATTCTTTTCATAACATTCTAAGCCATGGATTTTAAATTACACAACCATCAGCAGTAGAGAAATTTCAAACATATAAATTTGCTAATGATGAACTGTTTTCTTTGTAGGAGCTTTTGAGGATACGTCATTTGCATCCTTAACTAATCTTGTCAATGAAAATACTCTGAAGGCGATAAAAGAAATGGGCTTTACAAACATGACTGAAATTCAACATAAGAGTGTTAGACCACTTCTGGAAGGCAGGTATGATTATTAACATTGATGCTTGGACATCGGTGGCCCTGTTTTTAAATATTAGGAGATTGAAAAGAAAATTAGTTTGCATTATGTGTTGGATCATGTATCCATCCTGCCTTAAGTGTTTAATGTTCATTTCTCATGTTTGGTGTCTTTTTTCTTCTTTACCTTTTTAATATTTAGAGATCTTCTAGCGGCTGCAAAAACAGGCAGTGGCAAAACCCTGGCATTTCTCATCCCTGCTATTGAACTCATTGTTAAGTTAAAATTCATGCCCAGGAATGGTAAGCTTTTGAACTGTTATTGTCCTGATCTCATCAGAAGTTTATAGCGACTGTTTTGGATTCATGATAACAATATATGATATTTTACTTCTTAGGAACAGGGGTCCTTATTCTCTCACCTACTAGGGAACTGGCCATGCAGACTTTTGGTGTACTTAAGGAGCTAATGACTCACCACGTCCACACATACGGGTTAATAATGGGGGGCAGTAACAGATCTGCTGAAGCACAGAAGCTTTCTAATGGGATCAACATCATTGTGGCCACACCAGGTCGACTCCTGGACCATATGCAGGTGAGAGAACATCTCACATAGTACCTGTCTCATTGTCTTGCATGAAATAGAAACGTGGCAACTAACAGTTTTTCTTTGTCCTTTGTCTTGATAGAATACCCCAGGGTTTATGTATAAAAACCTACAGTGTCTGGTTATTGATGAGGCTGATCGTATCTTGGATGTTGGGTTTGAAGAGGAATTAAAGCAGATTATTAAACTTCTGCCAAGTAAGTAGGTGGAATCTGTGTGGTTTGCAAAGTACTTGTTGGTGTCAAGTGAGAGTTGTTCCTATAGGAAAACTATATTGTCTTGACTCAAGAATTTTAATCTTAGCCAAGTGAAGCAGTTGTGCCAATCAGCCGTAGAAATAGTTTGCAATGTAAGTGTGAAACTGACTGGTAACCTGATATAGTAGTGTTGGTGTTTTACAGATGACAGTACAGGTTAAACAGTCATAACACCTCTCGTTCTCCCACTGTCTTATTATCTCTTCTGGCATCCCCAGGCAACCATAGGCTTGATGCCTTCTGTGTTGTATTTGAGATGTGATGCCTTGGTCATAGTACTTGCAACCTTATAAACTGCATGTATCTGCTATAAGACCTTGTTTTCAGTCTTGATATAATCTTTAGTGGGTTTTTAACAGCTTTATTGAGGTACAACTGATGTAATAAAATATAAGATCTAAAATGTGCAGTTAAATACATTTTCACATGTTTATACCCATGGAACCGTTGCCACTATCAAGATACCTGTCACTCTTAAAAGGTTCCTCATGCCCCTTTATAATCCTTCCCCCCCAACCATCCTCACACGTATCCTCATTTTAGTAACTACTGATCTTTCTGTCGCTGTAGATTAGTTTGCATTTTCTTGAGTTTATACAAATGGAATCAGACTGCATGTACACTTTTTTTTCTGGCTTTTTCAAAAGCAAATTCTTTTGGCAGTGAGTTGGTGGCTCAGTGGCACAATTCTCATGCCAGAGACCTGGGTTTGATTCCTGGTGCCTGCCCATGCAAAAAAAATTAAAACAATAAAAAAAGCAAATTCTTTTTATATTAATCCATGCGATGACATGCATCAGTAGTTCTTTCCATCTTATTCCTCAGTAGTGTTGCATTATATGGATATGCCACAATTGGTTAATTCCTTCACTGTTTTAATAGATATTTGTGTTTACAGTTTTTGACTTAGAAATGCTCTGAACATCTACAAGCCTTTGTATAATCGTAAAGTTTTGTATACTTTTACATTCCTATCAATAGTGTATAAGGATTGCAATTCCTTCACCTGCTGGCCAGCACTCGATGTGGTTGGTATTTTAACTTTAACCATCCTATTAGATGTGTAGTGGTATCTCAGCTTTGCATTTCCCAAGTGACTAATGATACCAGGCAACTCTCCATGTGTTTATTTGCCATCCCTGTACTTTGCTGCTTTTTTTTAATTGAGTATTTTTCTTATTGAGTCTTGAAATCAGGCAGTGTTAGTTCCCCACTTTTTTTTTCCAAAGTGTTTTGGCTATTCTGGTCCTTTGCATTTCCATGTAAATTTTGGAATCAGCTTGTCAGTTTGTATCCAGGAAAAAACCTGGGGTTTTAATGTATATCTTTTTTTTTTTTTTTTTTAATTTGCATATGGGCAGGAGGCACCAGGGATCGAACTCCAGACCTCCAGCACGGCAGGTCGGAGCTCTGCCTGCTGAGCCACGGCAGCCGCCCTTAATGTATATCTTGAATTATTACATCTTTAATTTCTCACTTGGGAGTTTTCATTGTGTAAAAAGGTCTTTTACATCTTGTGCCATATTTATCCCTAAGTATTTCATTACTCATGATACTGTAAATGTACTGTTTTTATATTTCAATCTTCAGTTATTTATCTCTGGTATATAGATATACAATTGGTTTTTTTACATTGATCTGACATCCAGCAAGATAAATATTTCTGACATCTACTAGGTTGTTCAGTACAACCCTCCAGGTGACCCTCACGTTTTTGTAGTTTTCATTTGGTTTTTGACATGGATGATCAGGTTATCTACAGGTAAAGACAGTATTACTTTGCCATCCTAGAAGTTTTCTTTTTCTTGCCTGATTATGCTGTCCAGAACCTCCAGTAGTACAGTGTTGAATAGAAATTGTGAGGGCAGACAAGCAGACATCCTTGTCTTCTGCCCTGGTATTGGGGAAGGGGGTAGGAGGGGCATTCAGTCTTTGACCATTAAGAATGATATTAGCTATGAGTATTGTAGATGCCTTTATCAAGTTGAGAATGTTCCCTTGTGTTCTTAGTTTGCTGAAGCTACTTATCAGGAATGGATGTTCTATGGTTTGTCAAATTTTCTTCTGTGTCTATTGAAATGATAGGTTTTTCTTTTTTAGTTTGTTAATAAGGTGAATTATACCAATTGCTTTTCAAATGTTAAATTAGCCCTGCACTTCTGGGATAAACTCGATTGGAACATAATGCATACATTAGCTTTTTTATATTGCTAAAATTTTCTTTAGAAATTTTTGCATCTGTCTTCCTGAGGTATTTGATCCTTGCCTAAAGAAAGAGTTAGGAAGTAAACTAAAACTGCTCTTTGATGTCCTAGAAAGTTTCTGTAAAATTGATATCATTTCTTCCTTAAATGTTTGGTGAATTCATCAGTGAACCATTTTGACTGGGAATTTTCTTTACATAAAGATTTTAATTACAATTTCTTCAATATTTAGAGTTATTCAGATTTTCTGTTTCTCCAGCGATCTGTAGCAGTTTATCATTGAAGGAATTTGTCCATTTTATCCAAGTTGTCAGATTTATAGATGTAAAATTGTTCATAATACTCTTTTCTTACCCTTAATATTTGTGGATTCTGTAGTAATATCACATCTCCTATTCCTGATATTTCCTCTTAGAGTTATGAAGAGATTATAGAGATTCTTTGAAATATTTAGATTTGATATGTGTCTGTTTTAGTACGCAGACAGACCATGCTCTTTTCTGCTACACAAACTCGAAAAGTTGAAGATCTGGCAAGAATTTCTCTGAAAAAGGAGCCATTATATGTTGGTGTTGATGATGATAAAACTAATGCAACAGTGGATGGTCTTGAGCAGGTACTTTTTGTTTAGTATTTTAAACTTTACGAAGTTGGTGTTTCCTTCTATTTGTTTGAAGGATCATCCAGAAAATAAATGGGCTAATGAGCTTTTAATTCAAATATAGTCAATTTGCATATTGGTTCTCTAACTCTGTAGATATAGACTACCATGAAATAATTGGATCAGTTCTTTTTTCTCTGTCTTTTGGTACTGCTTACCACATGGGAGGTATTATTCATCACATTCCAAAAATTCTTTGGACTATTGATTTTAGATGCAGGGGGAATCTTTTGTTTAATAATATCTTTTGCCAAGATGCTAAAAACCTTAGAGCATGTTGCTGTAGAAAAGTAGGAATGAGGTAGCAGGTCCAAATTAGATCGGCTGAAAATTAGAACTTTAGGACTTAGTGTTCTGATGAATTAAATAATCCCCACAACTGGATTTACCTTTAAAACCTTTGGTTGGGCAGGCCACGGTGGCTCAGCAGGCAGGAATGCTTGCCTGCGATGCCAGAGGACCCGGGTTCGATTCCCGGTGCCTGCCCATGTAAAAAAAAAAAAACCTTTGGTTGATTGATCAGATTTTAAAACAAGTATATTTACCCAGCTTTGTTGCATTGTCAGGGCAGTCAAAAAACTTGTTACTTGAAATCTTGCTCTGAGGGACCTATTAGAACGTGGATTATTGGGGTGGGCAATGGTAGCTCAGTGGCAGAATTCTCACCAGCCATGCCAGGGACCTGGGTTCGATTCCCGGAGCCTGCACATGTAAAAAAAGTGGATTATTAATGTGCTTCGAAAGTTCCAGTTAATAGAAGTTTTAATGTATTATGGTTGCGAGAATATTTGATAACTCAAGCTCAAATATAAAAAATGTTAAGTATGCAGTGATTGCAGCCAGTTTAGCCTTAGTTTAGAAGTTGTCGTTAAAAGTCACTGGAGAAATCATTTTAAGAATACTTTGTTATAATCAAGGCAGTAAATTTGCTATAGGTAAGACTTTACAGTGTATACAATATTTATCTGTGCTCTCAATTTGTATCTGTTCATTTGAATCACTTCTAGGGATATGTTGTTTGTCCCTCTGAAAAGAGATTCCTTCTGCTCTTTACATTCCTTAAGAAGAACCGAAAAAAGAAAATGATGGTGTTCTTTTCATCCTGTAAATCTGTGAAATACCACTATGAGTTGCTGAACTACATTGATTTGCCTGTCTTGGCCATTCACGTAAGTGATGATGACTTTAAAAAAAAAAAAACTGTGTGCTTATCAAGTTGTATCAATTTTGGGGTTTTAGGTATTGTCTCTCCACTAAACTTAATGTAATTTGGTCAACATTGGATGAGCAGTGAGCTTTGACGGGTGTGGAGGGGTGAGGGCTAGAAGGAGGAGTAAGAGACACTGTCCTCCTCGAGAGGCTTACTGTCCAGGCGGGGGAATTAGACATGGCAAGTCAGAGAGTGCCCTAGAAATAAAACGGGTTAATAGCTCCACAGTTTGAGGCTTCTGCGTCTAGACTTATCAGAAACAAGATTCCTCCTCTAATGGGCATTTTTGTTTATTCTAGGGAAGACAGAAACAAAACAAGCGGACCACCACCTTCTTCCAGTTCTGCAATGCAGATTCAGGGACGCTGTTGTGTACAGACGTGGCAGCTCGAGGGCTGGATATTCCTGAAGTTGACTGGATTGTTCAGTATGACCCTCCCGATGACCCCAAGGTTAATGGCGGCCTCAGGGCTTCTCCAGAAAGGTTCTCCCTGAACAAGTTTACTTACTCTCCTGGTTCCCCTGAGCTGCACTGTCTGCTCTGTTGATGCAGTATTTCACTGGTGCTGATAAGTATTTATGACTTCATGAGGCCCAAATAGGGTGTGCAAAGAGGTTTAAGAGGCATCAGTGGGACTTAACGTTAGGAATGGTACATGCCTGGGGTGGTGATTTTTTTTTTTAATGTATATTTTGTTGCTTTTTTGTAGTTGTATTCAGTATACAGTCTAAGGACTTCTGGGTTTTAACAAGTAGCTTAGAACTCATTATCTGTCATTGCAGTTTGTAATATTTTTCCATTGTTGTATTAACTTAATTTAGGTCTATATGGAAACTATTTTACACATTTCTGGACATACATACACTTGCACTTGTACGTCTAGTGTTGCAGAGTCATCTACAAACTGGGAAGATTTTATGGGATAGTTTTCTTTCTAGATAATTTCTAAAAATGTTCATTGTGATTGGTTTTGGTATTAATTGCTATGGAATCCCTTTGTTTATATATCTTTATCTAGGAAAGGGACTATTTATTGAACTCTTATTTCTCCAATTGAATTTTCTGTCTAGGAAAAAAATAGCCTTTTTTTAATCCAATTGTTATATTATCAATTTGAAGATAAATAGAAATGCCATTTTAGGTACCATTTCCTGTGAGATATGGTGGCCTTTATATTATCATCTCTGCCTGTATGACTTAGAGGATCACATAACAAATAATCAGTTTTGACAGAATAGCTTGCCTTTTTTGGTATTATTTGGTATTATTTTAATATTGCCTGTTTTGGTATTATTTATAATAAATGGCTTTAGTATAGGGTGATATTGGCTTCATAGAATGAATTAGGTAGTGTTCCCTCCCTCCTCTTCAATTGTTTGGAAATTTGAGCAATATTCGTTTTTATCCTTCCTGGAATGTTCGGTAGAATTCACCTGTGAAGCCATCTGGTCCTGGACTTTTCTTTGTTGGTAGGCTTTTTGATGTCTAATTCAGTCTCTTTACTTGTGATTGGTCTGTTGAGGTCTTCTGTTTCTTCTCGACTCTGAGTAGGTTGGTCATGTGTTTCTAGGAATTGTCCATTTTGTCTGAGTTATTTCATTTGTTGGCATACGCTTGTTCATGGTATCCTTTTATGATTCTTTTTTCTGTGGAGTCAGTAGTAATGTCCCCCCTCTCATTTCTGATTTTATTTTCATCTTTTTCTTTTTCAGTCTAGGGGTTTGCCAATTTTATTGATCTTTTCAAAGAACTAACTTTTTGGTTTAGTTGATTCTCTCTATTGTTTTTTTATTCTCAGTTTCATTTATTTCTGCTCTTTGTTATTTCATTCCTTCCTGCTTTGAGATGAGTTTGCTATTCTTTTTCTAATTCCTCAAATGTGTGTTACTTCTTTGATTTTAGCTCTTCCTTAGTTTAGGCTTTTCAGGCTATAAATTTCCCCCTCAGTACTGCCTTTGCCGTATCCCATAAGTTTTGATACGTTGTGTTACCATTTTCATTCAACTTAAGATATTTACTGATTTCTCTTGTAGTTTCTTCTTTGACTCACTGATTGTTAAGAGTGTGTTGTTTAATTTCCATATATTTGAGAATTTCTCCACCTGATTTCCAGCTTCCTTCCATTATGATTAGAGAGAGTACTTTGTGTAACTTCAGTGTTTTTAAAATTATTGAGACTTATTTTATGCCATAGCCTATCCTTGAGAATGATCCTGAGTACTTGAGAGGTTGTATGTCCTGCTGTTTTGGGGTGCAAAGTTCTGAAAATGTCTGTTTGGTCTAGTCCATTTATCATATTTGTATTCAAGATCTCTGTTTCCTTATTGAACCTCTGTCTAGATGTTCTGTCTGTTGATGAGAGAGATATATTACAGTCTCCAATTATTATTGTAGAGGTGTCTATTTCTCCCTTTAGTTTTGCCAGTGTTTGCCTCATATTTTTAGAGGCACCATGGTTAGATACTTAAATAATTATGATTGTTATTTCTTCTTGATGGATTGTCACTTTTATTAATATATATGTATCCTTCTTTGTCTCTTATAACAGTTTTGCATTTAAAGTCTATCTTGCTGATATTAGTATAGCTATCCCAAATCTTTTTTGGTTATTGTTTGTGTGGAATACCTTTTTCCAGCCTTTCAGGTGTTTGTTTGTTTGTTTGTTTTGCGGGGGTGTGGGGGTGGTGGTTGCATATGGTCCAGGAATCAAACCTGGGTTTCCCACTTGGAAGGCAGGCATTCTACCACTGAACCACCCGTGCACCCCAGCCTTTCGTTTTTAACCTGTTTGTGTCCTTAGGTCTAAGGTGAGTCCCTTGTGGACAGCTTATAGATGGATCATGTTTTTTTAACCATTCTGCCAATCTGCATCTTTTGGGAAGTTTAATCCATTAACATTCAATGTTGTTACTGTAAAGGCAGTATTTTAACCATTTTCACCTTTGACTGTTTATCTGTGAATATTTTAAACTCTCCCTCATTTTTGAAGGACAGTTTTGCTGGATAAAGAATTTTTGGCTGGCAGTTTTCTCTTTAGTATCTTAAATATAACATTACCTTCTCACCTTCATGGTTTCTGAGAAATTGGCGCTTAGTCTTTTTGAGCATCCCTTGTGTGTAATGTATCACTTTTCTTTTGCTCCTTTCAGAATTCTCTCTTTATCTTTGGCATTTGACAGTCTGAATAGTTTATGACTTGGAGTAGGTCTATTCACATGTATTCTGTTTGAAGTATATTGTGCTTTTTGAATGTGTATTTTTATGTTTTTCCTAAGAGTTGGGAGGTTTTGGCCACTATTTCCTCAAGTATTCATTTTGCCCCTTTTCCCTTCTCTTCTCCTTCTGGAATACCCATGACATGAATATTTGTGCACTTAGTGCTCTCATTCAATTCCCTGAGACCCCACTCAATTTTTTCCATTCTTTTCTCTATCTGGTCTTTTGTCTGTTCAATTTCGAGTGCCCTGTCTTCCAGGTCACTGTTCCTTTCTTCTGCCTGTTCATGTCTGTTGTTGTATGCCTCTAGCATATTTTTAATCTCATCTATTATATCTTTCATTCCCATAAGTTTTGTTATTTTTCTTGGCATGCTTTCACATTCTTCTTTATCCTCATCCAGTGTCTTGATATCTTTCATCATTTTGGTCATATTTTCCTTCATCTCCTTAAATTTATTCAGGAGATTTGTTTGAACATCTTTGAATAGTTGTTTCAAATTCTGTATCTCCTCTGGCTTTTTAATTTTTTTCCTTTGACTGGGCCTTATCTTACTGTTTCTTAGTGTGGCTTCTAATTTTTTGGTATCTGGGTATCTCATTATCTTGACGAGATTATTCTGAAATTCATTTTCTTTCTCTTGTCTAGGATTTTGTTTTAATTTTATTTATGTGAAGACTCTTCTTTGACACTTAGTTCATCAGTATTTCCCAGCCAAAGCAAGACCAGGGACCCACGCTGGGGTACAGATCATTTCCAAAGGGCCCTGGAGTGAGGGTCCAGAAAGATGCCAAAAAACCCTTTTCTCGGCTGTGCTCTCCTGGCCTGCCCCACAGATGGCACTCTTCACCAAGAGGCCTTTTTCACAGCTCCCCCAAAATTTGCTTTCTTGCCCTGTGCAGAAGATGGTGCTCTTCGGCAGCCTAGTTCCTGCAGCCCTAGTATTCAGGATATTTTTAGCCCTCTACTTCTCCATCTCTGACACAGGTAGAACCAGTGGTGCAGCAGTCCCTGTCTAGAATGGGCTAAAGCAATGGGACCCAACAATCTAAATTTGCTGGCCAGTAGCTGGAAAAGTGCTGAACCATGTTCCCCTCTATTCTTGGGCAGGTAGATTTCTGCATCTCCCCAGTCCTCAGCAGCGTGCAGCAGGGATCAAGAACCCAATGGTGGGGCATGGACGGGTGGAGGGGGGAGCACCAGGACCCTTAGCCAGTTGAATTACTCAGTTTTTTCATTGCAGTCTCTTTCCCAGTCTCTTTGTCCTGCTGTGCAGTACTCCCCTGTTCTCCAGAGTCCCAGAACAGTTGTTTCAGACAGTTTCTGCCTGTTTACTTACTGTTTTTAGAAGAGAAGTGAGCCCTCCAATTCCCTATTCCACTGTCTTCCTGAAAGTTCCACGATGATTGAAAGTTCCTTATCAAAAGGAAATAAATTTTGCTGGAAGATATGGATAAGATTGTGTAGTTTATGTGGTAGAATAAGCTTTACTGAGTTGTGTTTTCAGTCAACAATGTGTTATTTATGTAACTTGTCAGCTGGCATTCAGACATGTGAAATAACATTTTGTAGACGGCGCACTGTTGATACTCATTTTTTAGGTCCTAGGATTAATGTGAACATCTTGTCTGGCCCTCCTTCGGCCTTCTTCTTTACCTTGTTTCCTCTGGTGATGGTGTGTGCCAGGGAAAGTGGTGGAATAGCTTTACAGTGAATGTGGTGAGGGGTCTTTGTAACTCAGTCCTTTGAGGAAGTGCTCCTGTCTGGATACAAATGTGCTGAACATCCTCTGTCTACCACCCTGTATGTCCTAGAAATGCAAACACATTGGTAACAGGTTCATGTGGAATTAATATAGATTTAACTTAGATTTTCTTTTTCCACCGAAGGAATATATTCATCGTGTAGGTAGAACAGCCAGAGGCCTAAATGGAAGAGGACATGCTTTACTCATTTTGCGCCCAGAAGAATTGGGTTTCCTTCGTTACTTGAAGCAATCCAAGGTAAAGACCTTTGCTTAGAGATTCTTAAGTTGAGAAGAGATTGCTCTTGGTAGGGTTTCTTTGCCAGCACTGATGGCCTTAAGTACCATTTCTGGATATATCAGAGGAGTCTTGAGTCAGTGCAGTGCTATTAAAACAGTTGCTAACAGCAGATAAACAGGTGAGATTGTATGGGATCCCGGCCACGGAGATATGGACAGAAAGCACTACCCACATGCCTCAACCCTTGAGTGTTGCATTGCGTAGTGATGGCCCTGTGTCCCCAGTCTCTTTTCCATTCTCCACAACCCTCTTTGAAACCCTCTATTCCTTTCAAACTCTCTCATGCCCACGTGTTTCTGCCAACTGCTCTCCCTCCTACATTCTTCTCTGTACCTTTTTATCCTATTATCTTTTCCTTGTATCTCATCTGAAGCAATGGGGATAACCATTTATTCTTACCTCCTCCCATTCCTGTCCTTTTTTCATGGACTCTTGTGCTTTCTCTTCAGTCTCTTCCTTACAGTTAGCTTTTCCCCATCTCAAGTCTCTGTCTGTAAAAAGGTAACTTCAACTCTAAACCCATTCTCCCACCCCTACCTCTAGGATGGCCATTGCCTATATTGTCTGCCTTTCCTCAGTTTGCAATTTTGGAAAAGTTGTTTATATTTTTCCCAGTTATCTCTCATTCAATCCCCAACCCACCTAATTTGGCTTTGGCCTCATTTCCATCCCACCAAAACTCAAAGGAACAGATTTAATACCTGTCCCAAGGGCATCCCATGGGCCTCATCGTCCTTCCTTCCTTCAGTACCAAATGAGTTCATTAAAACTACTTCCTGTCTTGGCTGCATCATTTCCCCCACTGTGCATGGGGTACTTGAAACTTTTTTCTTTTATCTAAAAGTCTTTAATGGTGATCCATTCTAGTTTAGTAATCTTCGTACTTTCATCTTCTAGGTTCCACTAAGTGAATTTGAGTTTTCCTGGTCCAAGATTTCTGACATTCAGTCTCAGGTATACTTTTTTTCCTTTTTTTCTTTTTTTAAGGATTATTTGTAATAGGAGGTAACCTAAGTCCTGCCACTACCTTTGTGGTGTTTCAGGGGACAGACTCTGTTCTCTGGGCCTCCCCCTTTCCATAAAAGGAAGAGTTTGTTCTCTGTGGTTGTGAAAGGTTTGAACTGTGCTCTCCCTCGATTCAGTCCATGCCCTCCAAATTGCACTGTTGTAATTTGTAGAATTTGGCAGTGTTCCAAAGCATTGAACCAGCTATTGGAACAAATAAATGTCTTTAAGGGGTGATTTCGTTCTAGTTATGTGGAATGTGCATGTTTGGGACAAATTGCCATTTTATTAAAACCAATGTTTCTTTCCATTTCAGCTTGAGAAATTGATTGAAAAGAACTACTTCCTTCATAAGTCAGCCCAGGAAGCATATAAGTCGTACATTCGAGCATATGATTCCCATTCTCTGAAACAAATCTATAATGTTAATAACTTAAATTTGCCTCAGGTTGCTCTGTCATTTGGTTTCAAGGTGCCTCCTTTTGTTGATCTGAGTATCCTTTTTTCAGTGTTACAAATTCATCCAGGAACTAAGGGGATGGACTGGGGCATTTGGGACTTAACATTTGGGTTAGTGTGTGTTTGGACTGGGGTCTGGGGGCTCAGGTGTTCATCCAGGACCATCACTGATTGTCAGTGTGAGCACAGGACATAGAGGTAGCATGGAATAAGCCGTGGTTAATTATTAGGATGGGAACTAAAGGAAAGGAGACTTTTGCTTGCAAGAAGACAATGCAGTCTGTCTGGAGGGAACCCCAGGTAGGGGTACATTCCCCGCAGAAGCACAGGGAGTGAAGCAGCAGTCTCGGGTGGTAGCTGAGGCTGCACCATACATGATAATTGAAGGAACTGAAGAGAGAGAATGTGTCCTTTCAAAACCCTTTTGTCCTCTTAGTAACAAGCGAGTGGCAAGACCAGCAGAGGAAAATAAAACTTAAGTGACGCTCAAGATGAAAAGCAAAGGGAATGCTTCCAGTTGCTTCTGTTACAGTTTATAATTTGTACCTTTTTATCTCATTTTCAGCAGAAGAAACTGAACCAACTAAAACATGGCCTGTTCTTTAGTGCTATAGCAGTAACTCCAAGGGGTCTAGAAGATCAGATTTTGAGTTACCACCCTGTTGCAGGCATTGAGTAGATGTACACTCTGATGAACACATGTTGAGTCATGTGAAGGGAAGAACTGTTCCTTCACTTGGCTAGGCATTCCTAAGGCAGTTCCATACAGAGGTAGAATACATTTGTTTTAATAATAGAGGTAATCTTTCTTTTTTAATATGCACCTATAAATTCTTAAAGAATTCCTCTTAACTCCATATAAGTAATTGTCTGTAATTTCATGATATGGAGGAAAAACTCATAGGATTATAACACTGGGCTTAAAGACCCCTTCTTCCTAATTATAGTCCACAGTTATTCCTCCTAATTTTTCAGAAACTTGCTACATAGGTTTATGTTCACAAGTTTTCTCTTCCTTCTTCAACGAGTGGTTGTGGTCAAGGGACAATGGGGTACTGTTGTTTTCTCTGCAAAGACATTAAATTGACATTCATGATCTCTGTGCTGCTTGATTTCCTTGACATTCATCTAGATGTGAACAGCAATGATGGCAAACAGAGAAAGAGAGGAGGAGGTGGTGGATTCGGCTACCAGAAAGCCAAGAAAATTGAGAAGTCCAAAATCTTCAAAAACATTAGCAAGAAGTCATCTGACAGCAGGCAGTTCTCTCACTGAAGACACACCTTCCTTTTGTCTTGAATAACTTTATCCTGAAATGGATTTTTTTCCCTTGCTCTAACAAAAGAACTTATTTCTATGATTTGTACTGTTAACTAATAAGAGTATTGATTAACTTTTTATTTCCAGCAAATCTTTCTCATTTTTTGGGTAGAAAACTATTCAGTTTTCCTTGGTTACCCAAAGACAAAGCAAGGGATAGTTTTACCTTTGTTGTCATGATACAGTATTTTAATTTATAATTTTTTTCCTCAAAATTTATGTCATTTTTACTAGAAATCTTTCTGTTCCTTTCTGTCCTGGTGCCTAAGAAGTCTTGGTTTAGTTTTTGGTTTTGTTTCCTGGATTTTCACAGCAGTTCTTGATCCTGCTGCAGTATTAAAAGGCAGAGATCTTTGGGAAATAACTTGGAAACCCTTGAGATTAAAGGTGGTATTAATTTTTATATACTGCCTGCTATTTGAATAAAGCACTCCTTGCAGTCTTTACATTTGGGAAGAAAATCTGGGCTTTTTGAGCCTCAATTATACCAATATAGGTGTAATCTACCATTCTATATTTGGTAACTTTGCTAAGACGTTTTTAAAAAAAAATTGGACACTCATTCCAATTTGTTATTATCAAGGTGGTTTGGATGTTTATATTTCTTTTGACTTTGCAGAGTATTTAAACGGCAAGACCACATAATCAGTAAACACAGCAAGGTCATCAAATAGTCATTGCTCAGGGAACATTCATGACAGTGTCTTTGTGAGAAATCTTCCAGAATCCATGAAACAAAAATAGATTGGCAGTGAAAGTTGAAAATGAAGGTCAGAGAAACCAGCAAAGCCAGTGGTTTAGTTGGGTGGATGATCTGTTGTAGGAGCACTTGATTTCTAGTGAGTTTTATATAGTGTAGTTCTGTTTTCAATGATTCAAAACCAGAGTTGCTGACATCATTTTGCTGCTGTACCAGGTCATGTTCGTGGAGTGCTGTGAAATGTAAGCACACTGAGAACATCAGGTGTAGGGCAGACAGCCTTATAGTAGCATTGCAACAGGAAAAGAAGAGAACTAGGCTCTGCCTCTGGACTTGTCCACTGGCGCTTGGTTGGCCCCATCCTCCTTGGGATCACATGTGGGCTGCTGTGTTCCAAACTTTTGGTATTTAATAACTTTCTCTCCAGTAGCTTCTTTTGTTTGTTTCAGAAATAATCATGTTTAAAAAACACACAAAAGCAAAAGGATAAGAACTTAATTCTGTTGATATTTGGGTATCTAATTGTCCAGTTTTTTCTAGGCATACTGATGCTTTTTTAACTTTTTTTAATACCAAAAATGAAGTTATCCTCTACCCATTACTTTGTAATACCCAGCATATTTTGTAACTTGTTTATTTTCCCATGTCATTAAATAATTACATCAATTTGTTATTTTATTACTTGCTTATTTAATCCTTGCTTGGTCTGCTTGGATATTTGGGTTCTTGGGTGCCTGCCTGTTCCAGGCTGACTCTCCTTATCTCAGCTTGTCTAGTGCCCCTGTTTGCCATTATTGACCCCGTATGAGTAAGGCAATTTCCAGATGTTCTGTGAGAAAAGTACAAAAACAGAAATTAGCAAGAGTGGCCCTAATAAGAGCTTGGCTTATTTCTCATACCTTCTGGGTCCTGTATGAGATTCTGGTGGCAGGATGGTCCAGATAGGAACATCTAGACGTGAGTCTTGTCTCACCTAGCCAGGATTCAGATGTGGGGAAGACAGTTGCTAACAGCAAATAAAAAGTTAGGACAGTGCCAGTCACAAGACTCGTTTGCCCAAAGAAAGTTCCTTCCTCTCCTATGTTAAGAGCATACCTGCTACTGGAAGTCTGAGAAGTGCTTGGTTTGACAAAGGCAGCATGGGCAGAAGCCAAGCAGATCACTGCATGCAGATAGAAACCATTGTATCCTCTGGGTTGTGAGTGGTGATCAAACATTGTGAGATTTAATTTCTTTTTGTCTTAGCCAGTTTAGCATAAGCAAAGCTGAGTATCAAAGTACCCCAAGAAGGAGCTTGTTAACTCATAAATTATGCACTGATAAAAAACATTTGCTCTGGAACTATAATACTTCAATCCAGTTCCAGCTGTGCCCCTTGCTAACATCTCTGGGACCATTTCATGTGTCAGGGGAAGAAAGTAACACCTCCTTCACAAGGTTCTGAGATTCAGATGAATTAGCACATTTAAAACGCTTGGGACACAGTGCATGGCGCCAAAGCACTCTGCATGTTAGCTAGCTTTATTATAGGTACCCTAGAAAAATTTGCTGCCAGACAGCATCAGTACGGAGACATCCCAAATCCTGAGCCAGCTTAGGCCTTTCATAGAAAGGACTTTTGACAGTCCGGACCTCCTGAAATTCTGAAGGTCAGACTCTTGGCCGTTGGAAAGTGATCCAGTCCTGCCACACCTTCCCGAGGTGGCTGTGTGGTAGATTTCGGTTTTTAAGGCTACCCTGATTTGTCCTGGGTGTTAGATGGAGGTAGCAACAATGTGCCCTTGAATAACTAATTCACCGAATTAAGACCCTCTTGGGTTCCAGGAATTGTGCAAGAGGACACAGAAATGAGGGCTGGCCCACAGAGGGGTGAAGTCTAGAGAAGGTGGTCATAAAGTTATGATACTGTGTTCCAAGTGATGTGATAGATGCAGATACAGTTTCCAGCTATTTCTAGGCTGAAAATCATGTACCCTTGGGCTCTGGTGGACTTTGGCTCTTCTTCCATATGACAGGCTTCTGTCTGGTGAAGTGATTTTCCAATTGCAGTTGTACCAGATTGGTTGCATAAGAAATACTGAAGGGCCCTTAAGATTTTGTTGTCCCAAGCCCAAGTCAGTCGACTTTTGGAGAGACAGGAATCTATTTCTTAAAGCTGGGTGATTCTAATGCACACCTAAGTTTGGGGACAACTAGTCCAAAATCCATACATGTACAGCCTCTTATGAAACCTTTTTTGTGCTTTCGATCTTGCCAAGTGAAAATGTCCAACGCTGGAAGCAGTTAACGTAGTCATCCACAAATGGGTGGGAGGCCAGCGAGGAGACAGTTTCCGGCATCCCAGAGGGAAACAGTTGTGCTTTTGTTTAAATGCCTTATCTGGGAAGATGCATGTTGTTGGACAGCAAAGCAACTGTGACAACCACCCCTCCCCACGCCAAACAGCCTCAAGACCTGCTCCATCTGGTCACTAACAAATGGTGTGGGCACAGGAAGATGAAAACTTGGTACCTTGGCCATGGCTTTGAGAAAAAAACATTTCTCCCCTATACAGCTTAGTGTCCTCATTGTAATTTAAGTGGAGCCGGCAAAGATTTGGATATTTTTGTTTGGAGAGACTGCCCACCACTGTAACCTTCCTTCAGAGACCATGCCATTTAAGTCCTCCTGGATTGCCGAAATCACCTCATGTCAAAAAAGCACAACAGCATGACAGTAACATACTTCAAAATGGTGGAAACATTCTGGTACTGGATGGTGGTGATGGTAGTACAACATTAAAGTAATACTGCCGAATTGTACACTTGAAAGTGGTTAAAATGGGAATTTTGTGTTGTATAGCTTTTACCACAATAAATTTCTTTTTAAATGGTTAAAATGGAAAGTTCGTGTTACATAGATGTTACTATAAAAAAGAAAAACAGAAAATCCTCCCCTGCAGCCACGGCAGGCCTGTCACCTCACAAATGCACCTTCCCCAGACCGAACAAGGAACTAAAGCAAGGAAGTGGTGGCATTCACAAGGATTAAATAACCATATGTGAATGAAACTTGCAGCATTGAATTGGGCAGTTAGGGCTTAGAAGCAAGTGTTCATATGCCTACTGAGAACATCAGAAAAAGGGACAGTAGGTCAGAAACAAAAAATGATGTTTTCCAGGATTTACCTGCTTTCTCACACCTTCTTGCCACAATCAAAAAGTCAAGGTTTCCGATGCTTTAAGCCAATAATCTGATGAAAGTAACCCTTCCTCTGGAGAAATTTCTCGACCCCCTTTCTACGATTCAGCAGGTGGCCTGGCTAACGTGCCGGAGCGAAGAGGACAGCTTCTATAGATGGGGCTCGCTGTGCTCCCAGGCAGTGCACTACAGGCTTGGCTGGTGATTCTGGATTTCTCTTTTGTTGGCAAAGAAGCACTGTGGGGTAGCTCATTTTCTCCAGCTAGAGAAAAGAAAGAACAGGTAGAGGAAGAGCAGGTATAATCATTTGCCGGGCTCTTTCATCCTCAGAGCTTGTGCTTAGGAGAGCATTTAGAAATGAGTGTGACCCTTCCAACATGAGAAAGTTAGAGTGGCCATAGACAAACACCCCTAAAGAGAGAGATAGAAAGATCAAAGATGATGTTGAAGTTATACAGAGAAGATAGGATTTAACAAATGAATATGATTGCTGAATCACTAAATTGATATTTCTTTTAGTCTCCAGTATCTTAGAGCAGCTAGAAGTAAAAACCTAGTATGTTCTAAACTAATTGTGGTGCTGTGCTTTGAAATTTATTGCTTTTTTTGTATATATGTTATTTTTCACAAAAAAGAAAAAAGAAGTCAGTTGTGATGATAAACAATACTTATCCCTTCTAGCCTCCTATATTCTGGAGCAGCCTAGAAGGAAAAATCTGAGAGGATCGTATAGCAGCCCTTGACAAACTCTGGGATCTGTCCTGTAACTACTTGTTGAAGAGTGCTTTGAAAACTATTGTTTTTTTCTTTCTTTGTATATATGTTATATTATACAAAAAAATGGAAAGAAAAAAAGAAATGAGTCTGAAAGTCAGCAAAGAAGCGCTTTATATGCGTTAGCCCCTTTAAGCCTCGCAGCATGCCAGGGGAGGTTGGGATTGAACTGATTTTGGAGCGCAGAAGCAGAAGCTCAGAAGAGAGTCACTAATAGTTAGGCAGTAAGTTTTCTGGCCCGCACCCAAGCACTGAGCCTCTCCCCCAGAGCCTGGCACTTGCCTGTTCCCTGGCTGATCCCAAGGCGGCTGAGGTAGGATTTCCTTTTCACTTTGCCTGACAGAGTTGCGGGTGTCCTAAGAGGCCCACAGGACCAGCTCCCCTGAGTGCCTGAGATCTTGAGCCCTGATACGGTGCAGGTGACACTAGCCAAGGGCCCAGAACATTAGGTTTCCAACCCTGACACTTCTAAGGGAGAGCCGGCTCTCCAGCAGAGGGAGCAGAGGCTTTGGTTACTTAAGGAGGGTGGAAAATGAAAATCAGAAAACGAAAGCAATGCCCTCAAGTCTGTTTCAATAACCTAAATCTGTCTCAGCATCTGTTAAGAGTAAGACCCCAGGGAACACAGGTGATTTCAGTTCATTCAAGAAGCTTTTCAGTAGTGCACTACCTAATCTAACTTGTATGGTCAGCTTATTCAAACACCATAATTACATGGGACTTCAAAGAGGAAATGAGATCTTGTTGGTTTGTCCAGGTTGGTGTGATGCCCCAATACCTCCCAAAGTACTCTGGGCAGAAGATTAAAAAGCATTTGCAAAGTGTTCTTGAAGGACTCGGGGGTGTGGGGTGGGAAGGTGGAAATATTAAACTTCCCCCTTGGAAGACCCTGATATTCTTGCAATCATTGGGGACTACAAATTTGATAGGCCAGGCCCTTGATCTTGGGGCTGGCCCTTAATGAAATTTATTCATGCAAAGGAGAAGCTAAGCCTACTTATGATTATGCCTAGGAGTCACCCCCAAAGAACCTTTTTTGTTGCTCAGATGTGGCCTCTCTCTCTAAGCCAGCTCTACAGGTGAATCCACTGCTGTCCTCTCTTTTGTGGGACATGACTCCCAGTGGTGCAAATCTCCCTGTCAACATGGGACATGACTCGGGATAAGCATAGCCCTGCCATCATGGGAATGAGAAAGAGTTCTTGACAGAAACGGAGAAGAGAAATGAAGCAAAATAAAGTTTCACTGGCTCAGCTATTTCAATAGAGTCAAGAGGTCTTTCTGGAGGTTATTCTTATGTAGTACATAGATATCCCCTTTCAGTTTTTGGTATATTGGGATAGCTAGAGGGAAATACCTGAAACTGTTGAACTGTAAAGCAATCATCCTGATTCTTGAAGATGATTGAATAACTACAGAACTTTTAAGGAGTGGACGAACGTGATTGTGAAAACCTTGTGACTGACATTCCCTTTATTCAGTGTATGGCTAGATGAGTACGGAAAAAAAAAAGACAAAATAAATAAATAATTGCAGGGGTATGGGGTGTTTGGGGTTTTCTGTTTTACTCCTTTTTTTACTTTTATTCTTAATTTTTTTGGAGTAATGCGAATGTTCAAAAATCTATTATGATGATGAATGCACAGCTATATGATGATACTGTGAACCCCTGATTGTACACTTTGGATGATTTTATGGTATGTGAATATATAATATAGCTCAGTAAAATTGCATTAAATAAAAAAGCTTCCCATGAATAGGTAATGAGAGAAATACAGGAAGAAACCCATACTACAAGGAAAAGATAATAGCCATCTCCAAGGGTAGAGTGATCATGAACAGCTTTGGGAAGGCATTACATCAGAGTTGTATGTAAAGCATCTTGAATGATGCTTTAACTGGCAGCAAAGGGGGTAAAGGAAAAGAAGAAAGGTGTTCAGGTATAGCAGAGCAAAGGCAAGGAGGGGACAGCTCGGGGTGGTCTTGGGTACAGTGTGGAGCCAGGCATGGAGTCTGCCTGTGTTTGATTCTGACGCTGTCCTCATGCCTGTGCCTTGCAATGAGCATTCAGAAAATAACAGTGAAAACAAGCTCACTGGGCTACCATAGGGTTGTATGAACTAACGTAGTGGGAGCCTCAGAAATATTAGCTGTTATTGTCAGAGCATGGGGTACCCTTCAGGAGGTGTGATAGTTTGAGTTATATAACCCCCTCAAAAAGGCATGTTCTTAATCTTAATCCTTGTTCCTGCAGATGTGAACTTTTTTATAGATAGGACCTTTTGAAGGTGTGTAGTAAAAATGTGGCCCAACTGAATGAGAGCAGGACTTTTTCATTCCTAGAGAGCTTCCTTTCTTAAAGAAAAGAAACCAGAAGCCAGGAGTCAGAGACAGCGACAGAGGAGCTGGAAGTCAGAAGTCAGCAGAAACCAGAAAAGCTGACGCGAGAAAGGAGAGGACATCTCCATGTGACAGGAGGTAGAGATGCAAATCAAGAAACCCCAGGTTTGTGGCCAGCAGAACACTAAGACTTTGGGGAGAAAGCAAACCCTACCAAAGCCTTAATTTTTAGCTTCTAGCCTCAAAACAGTAAGTCATCATTTGTTATGTGTCCTGGCAGCCCAGCAAACTAAGAGGGTAGGGTGGTGAGAGATGAGGCTAGAAACATAGGAGGAGATCAGATAAAGGAGGTTAGAAATACAAGCAGTAAAGTTTTAATTGGGGAGCAAAAAGTTGCAGTATCCTAGTGTGCACGAGGATTTATTCTGGCTAACGGTTAGGGTGGAAAGAACTGGGGAGGAGCTGGAGGTGGCGAGACCAGTTAGGGAATTGGAAAGGGGGAGAAGGAACAGATGTGATGGGCACTATTGTGCGGCAGTCCGCCACCATGACTGCTGATTGGATGCTGGTGTGAAGCTGGGGTGAGTCAAAGAAGACAAGAGGGTATGATGACCACAATTTCAAGACATGGTGTAAGGAGTGTGAAAGACAAATCAGAGTCAATTTGCAGACTATGGCATTTTATTCGGGATACCAAAGGTTTGCTGCAGCAATGGAAAACCAGAACAGAAGTAGCTTCAGGGTACTAGGATTGGCAGACAATTTTTATAGCCATAAAAAGAAAGCATGACTCCTATTGATTGGATGAAGATTTGTCATTTTATAGAGGTGGGTATGGAGCAGGTGGACTTGATTTTGTTTTAGGGCAATGGTAATGAACTAGGGCTTTATTGGCTGTCTGGGTCAG
This sequence comes from Myrmecophaga tridactyla, assembly GCA_004026745.1. Taxonomy (NCBI): domain Eukaryota; kingdom Metazoa; phylum Chordata; class Mammalia; order Pilosa; family Myrmecophagidae; genus Myrmecophaga; species Myrmecophaga tridactyla. The sequence continues at coordinate 74,048 of PVIY010006163.1, forward strand.
CTGTCTTAGTGGGGATTTCCCATTTCAGAAGATGAAGAGGAAACTCAAAAAGGCATGAATATTTTTGGTTCTGAGGGATCCCTAGGGCTTTCTCGATACAATTTTATCTGGAGATGGGTGGCCATTAGCAAATACAAATTGCTGAGAATGACCTTGAGCAAGTACGAACCTCATTAGCTCAATTTCCCTATCTAAGTGATGGGGAAATAATTCCTGCCTTGCAGGATTATTGTAAGAGTGAAATAAATCAACAAATGCAAGGCAGCTTTTGCGTAGTAATGACTAAACAACAGTTAGGCTTTTTTGTCTCCCTCTATGAAAATGCCGCCTTAAGTGGTCCTTTGACTATTTCATGTAGCTAAGCTTTAGCTTATTGGTCAGTTCACCAGTGTAGAAACAAGTATCTTAGATGTCTACTATCTAATGTCCTCAACAGATCATTTCTGTACTTTACGCTTACATCTACTTCATATTAAAATTTTCTCTTTATGTTCTCATGAGGGGCAGTTTTGTCCCCTTAAAGACATTTGATGATGTCTGGAGACATTGTTGGTTACCACAACTGTGGGGAGGGTACATCTGGGGGAGACCAGGACGCTAAACATCCTACACATATAACGGCCCCTTCAACAAAGAATCATCCAGCCCAAAATGTCAGAAGTGTTGAGGTCAGGAAACCTTGGTCTGGATCATCCTTCGAGGGCCTCGTATATCTTTGTATCCCTCCAGGTCTAGCACACAGAGTAAGAGTTGAAGAAGTAGCTATTGAACAGGAGAGAAATCAGGGGAGTGCTGATTTATGGAAGAAAAAGAAAACTTAGTTTATGTCCTCCCCCAGCCTCCGCAGTAGTGTTAATTACACTCACAATATTGTGCTACCATCACCAACATCCATTATCCAAACTTTTTTTTATTATCTAGAACAGAAACTCTGCATCCACTAAGAAATATCTCCCTCTTCCATCCCACCCCTACCTGCTGTAACCAGTAATCTACTATCTTGTCCCTATAAATTTGCTTATTGTAGGTATTACATATAAGCAAGGTCATAAAATACTTGTCTTTTTGTGTCTGGCTTATTCACTCAAAATGATGTCTTTAAGGTTCATCCATGTTGCAGCATATATCAGAACTTCATTGCTTTTTATGGCTAAGTAATAATCCATGTGTATATATACCACATTTTGTTTATCCGTGCATCTGTTGATGGACACTTGGGTTGTTTTCATCTTTTGAGTGTTGTAAATAATGCTACTATGAGCATTGGTATACAGATATCTGTTCAAGTATCTGCTTTCAGTTTGGAGGGAAATATACTAAGAAGTGAGAATGCTATGAATCATATGGTAATTCTATGTTCAAGTTTTTGAGGAACTGATAAATTGATTTCCACAGTGGTTACACCATGTTACAATGCCATCAACAACGTATAAGTTTTCCAACTTCTCCACATCCTCACCAACACTTATTTTTTGTTTTTAAATAATAGCCATCCTAGTGGGTGTGAAAAGTATCTTGTGGTGGTTTTGGTTAGCATTTCCCTGATAGCCAATGATACTGAGTATCTTTTCATCTGTTTATTGACCATTTGTATATCTTTTGGTAAATGTTTATATTTAGTCCTTCACCCATTTTCAAACTGAGTCATTTGTCCAGCGTCCCTTGTAACTTAATGTGGTCATGATAGTAAGTTTTGGCCAGTAAGATAACAGAGGAAACATCAAGTGCAATTTCTGAAAAGTAGCCAAAACGAATACGGTCCCATCCCTTTGTGTGGCTTTATCCTTTCTATCACTTCCTCCTTTTTGAGGGCTAGAAAGCAGAAATAATGTCTGGAGCATGAGCAGCCATCTTGGACCATGAAGTGACTTGCAAATATGGCAACACAGCAAAATAAAAGGCACTTGAATACTGTATGATCATGGAGCCATCATATAAGCATTGGACGGCTTACTGCCAGACTTATTTATGTGGCATAGAAATGCAGTTTTATCTTTAAGCCTTGTTATCTCTGTTGTGTGTGTGTGTGTGTGCATGTGTGTGTATCTATCTGTCTCACATGCAGACATAATTCTAATTAATATTGGTGGTGAGGGGAAACTCCCTGCACTGTCCAGTTCTAATGAGATGGCTGTGCCCTGCCTGCCATACAGAATCCAAAATGGGGAGAGCCCCCTTCTTCCTGTTTCCTGAATGCCAAGTTGTAGGTCTGAGACCCAGGCTCTGCCATTTGGATGTTCCCACTCAGAATTTTGGCCATAAAGTAATTAATATGATGACAAAGGGGCAGTGAGGATTCATTCGCAGCAGCCACAGCAGTGACCTTCCCAGAAGTGATGTCCAGTAGGGAATGAGCGATGATTTTTCTGGCCATTTTTCTGTTAAGAAATGGTTGTTGAACTGCCAGCTTTTCTAGGCCACAGGTTGCTGTGTTATTGCTTTTTAGGGTAGAAGAGACTTAAGCATATTGGGAAACAAAAGGGCAAAATGATTTCCGAGGGAGAGAAATTGAAGATAGTCAATGAAGCAAAGTCTCAGAGACAACTGGCAGGCAAGTCATGGAATTGAGAATATATTAGTCTTGGAAGAGAGATGGGATAAAAAGGAATAAACAAGGTACAAGGAGGCTGCTGGAGGTTGGGATTTTTGGAACCAGATACTGAGATGGATTAGGTATCCAGGATATTTATTTAAGCTGTCAAAAATGGCATCTGTGAAGGACATAGAAAGATTGGGCAGAAGGGAAGAACCATCATTCAGGCCAGACAAACCAGGTCCACCACAGAGACACATTGGAAAACTCAAGTTAGGACGTCCTGACTATCTCAGAAAAGCAGGAGGCAAAATTATCAGCTGAGCACCTGAGGGAGCACAGGAGAGGGTCAGAAGTGTGATGACCATGGAGGAGGAAAGGGGAGAATGCAGTTAGCGACCCCTAGGAGGTGCCTGAAAACAAGCCAAGCAGAAGGGATTGTCCCTCCGAGGTGAAATCGGACAGTTTCTTTAAGGAGAGAGGATTTAGAAGATGGCTTTGTTAGGCAAACAACAACCATGGCTAAAAATCATACTGTCTTGACCAAGTGATTCCTTGAGTTTTGGGTCGTGGCATTTGGGTTCAGGACATAAACATTTATGTGTGGCCATGTAGTCCAAAAGGCGCTGAGATAAGTCCAGTGAATTTTTGCTTCTTCTTCTCTCTTTGGTACAGGTTCCGACTTGGCCAACTAGGTACCCCATCAGAGCAGGCAGAAGGAAGCCCTAAGACGGGGCCTCTATGCCTTAATTGATCAGTATTTCCAGGGTACCAGGCACTCTGCTAAGCCCCAGAGTTAAGGAGAACCAGATAGTCCTGCACTCAAGGAGCTCCCAGACTGGAGGGCTGATTAGTGCCTGTGGCTTTCTAACTCCTTAGAAATCGTTAAGTTCAACTCCTTCACGAGTAGTTAACTGAGGTACAGGATTGGTAAGATTCACACGAGAGTTTGAATTTAAAATGTTAGGTGCCTGACTTCCAGTCTAGTTAAGATCCAAAATTGAGTAACTGGGTTGGGAATGGTGAAGTAGTAACTCCCAAGTGAAAGAAGGTATCACTACCATAAGTCCTCTCTTTGGAAGCATCAAGGGTGCTTGAGACTCTTGTTTGCATACAAATCCTCTGGGACTTTGTAAAAGGCCCATTCCGGTTCAATAGGGCTGGTGGGACCTGAAGTGATTCACTTCTAATGAGCACTCGGGGGGATGCCGGCTCTGCTGGTTCAACGATGGCACTCTGAGTAGCAAGAACCCAAATACCCCACATCCAGAGCCAGGGTTAGAGGATATTAGGCAGATCCCTTTTTACACTGTGGCTTTCCCATTACCCTTCTCTTTGAAACTGAGTCCCATCCCCATGGCTTGCCCTCAGAGATGAAAGCCAGAGCTAGAATAATCCAAGGGGGAATACAAGTTTTGTGACCTGGGACCGTGGAGGCTTCTTCCACCTTGAAGAAAGTGTGCATGCCCTACAAGGCTCTTCACACATCTCTAGAAAGAGGAATTGCTTCTTCCCTATTGTGTGGAGGCTTGGAGGGACTGGAAGTCAGGGTGCAAGCGTGTGAGAAAGCTGGGCCAGTGGGACTCTCCAGCCCCCCTCCATAGAATGTTGTGAAAATCAGAAAATAGAAATCATCTAACATTTTGTGGTAGTTAGATTCAGTTGTCAGCTTGGCTGGGTGACGGTATCTAGTTCTGTTGCTGTGGACATGAGCCAGTGGTACATGAACCTCATCTGTTGCTCATTACATCTGCGATCAGCTAAGAGGCATGCCTGCTGTAATGAATGATGTTTGATTTAATTGGCTGGTGCTTAAATGAGAGAGCTCAACATAACACAGCCAGAGCAGCTCAACATACCTAATTTCAGCACTCACAGTTCAGCCCAGGCATTTGGAGATGCAGAAAGAAATCACCCCGGGGAAAGTTGTTGGAACCCAGAGGCCTGGAGAGAAGGCCAGCAGAGATCACCCTGTGCCTTCCCATGTAAGAAAGAACCTCCTTTGAAAGTTAGCTGCCTTTCCTCTGAAGAACTAATGAAATAAATCCCCTTTTATTAAAAGCCAATCAGTCTCTGGTGTGTTGCATTCCGGCAGCTAGCAAACTAGGACAGATTTGGACACTGCATTGCCCAGAATAGTGCTTTAAAAATGTTACCTGTGGTTAATGTAAGTAATGGATATGAAATATAACAGAGAATGTATCAGGTCTTGAGGGTGATAATATTTTTAGTAGAGTTGAAGCCAAAAAAAGCATCAGCACATTTGATTACATGTGATTATGTAATGATGTTATACAGTCCAGTGAAACAGGACTGAAAACAGACAGCAATGAAAATTCATTCAAATTTATATTAGCATTGACACACCAATCATAAATGAGCAAAATGCATCCACATGAGAGAAAATGCAAGCAAATACATATATATGGGAAAATGTTTGACCTCATTAGTGATCAAAGAAATGCAAATGAAAGCCCTACCAGTTTTGAGATGGAAAAACAGACCCTGCAAAGCGACCGGGGCCACGGAACACGGTGGCTGCTCACGTGACACCCACAGTGACCCAGCCTTCCTCGCTGTCCTCGGTGGCCCATGAGAGAGGCACCGTGTGAACAGAAGAGCTGCCTCGTGTTCAGACCTGGGCCTCTAAATATCATCCACCACCCAAAACAATCAGGATTCTATAAGGCTTTGACTGATTCCAGGGTTGGGGCTGGACAGTGGAAGTTCAAGGCAAACCTGTATTTTCTTGTACCCAAAAGCAAGGAATCAAAGTTTGAGGACAGGGTGGGCCACAGTGGCTCAGCAGGCAGAGTTCTCACCTGCCATGCTGGAGACCCGAGTTTGATTCCTGGTGCCTGCCCATGTAAAAGAAAAAAAAAAAAAAAGTTTGAGGACAAAGGGGCAGGGGCAGGTCAAAGGCCCACCGGAACCAGCTTAACTGGTGGCCAAATTTCAGATTGTTCAAGCATTAAAAAAAAAAAAAAGCTATGATTGATCGTAACAGCACATAGATATAAACCATTTGTCAATACAATTCTTTAAAAAGGCAGAAACCCTTCATTTGATGGCTGTTACAGTGCTTTATACTCATAGAATTAATTACGAATTCTGCTTTTCAGAAAGTAGTTCATCTCCAGTTGATGAGAAAGTTCTTCATTACAGAGGAATGCCAGTTGGTAAATATAAACCGATTAGTAGAATTAGAAAACCACCATTTTGCAACCACTGATGAAATAACGGATTAAGAGAAGGCTCATGAATGTGAAACCCTTAGATCAGTGGTTCTCAGACTTGGGCAGGCACCAGAATCCCCAGGAAGGGCTTGTTAGAACGGGCATCGCTGGTGGTAGCCCTAGGTTTTCTGATCCAGGAGCTCTTGGGTGGGGCAGAAGAATTTACATTTCTGACAAGTTCAAGCTGGTAATGATGCTGGTGGTGAAACTGCATGTTGAGAACAATTGCATTAGATGAAAGCTTGCTTGGAACAGGATAGTCCCCACAGGGCGGCAAATGTCACCCCACAGATGACGCCCGAATCCCAAAATGGAAGTTATGCTTTTACAATGTAGAGATTGACTGCCAAATGATGAGTTTAGTATCAAGAAGAATGGGACCTAAGATTGTATACAATCTGATGGATTGTAACTGCCTCATTTATGTAGTATTATTCCCAAAATGTTGACCCTGAATCCAATCAAGCCTTTTTTTCAAATTTTTTTATTGATAATATTCACACAGATACATTCCATACACGGTGTACAATCAGTGGCTCACAATATCATCACATAGTTGTGTATTCATCACCATGATCATTTTTTAGAACATATGCATCACTCCAGAAAAAGAAATAAAGAGAAAAACTCATACATCCCATTCCCCTTACCCCTCCCTCTCATTGACCACTAGGATTTCTATTTACCCGACTTATTTTACCTTTTGTCTCCCCTATTATTTATTTATTTTTTAATCAATTTATTTGTTACTCATCTGTCCACACCCTGACACAAGGTTTACACAATCCCACAGTCACCCAATCAGGCCTCTTGACCTGACTTCCAGTTTACACAGAATTTGTGAACACTAACTAAATAACCCACAAGGAAATCATTGGAATCTAAAATATTCCATGAGAATAATGATCTTTTAAAGTCAATGTAATGAAAGAAAAAAATAAGGTGATTGTTCTAGGTTTATGAAGTCTAGGAACAACCGAGTGGTTTAAAGGGATAAAACATTTATAAAAGGCATCAGTGTGACTCCCAGGGAATTTGAATATGGATTTAGATATTAGGGAATCACTGTTGATTTACTTACCTTTGATTTTGGTATAGTGGGTTTATAGACAATATCCTCATTCTTCTGTTAAGCACGCTAAAGAATTTAGGCCTGAAGTTTTTTGAACTGGTTCAGCAAACACACAAACATGAGACAGCAAAAATGGAATTTTAACAATTGTTGAAGTGGGATATGGGTGTTCAAATACTCTTCTTTCAACTTTTGTTTGAAAATTTAAGTAGGTTTAAAAATACTGTGTCCTCAAGTTGTATAGACTAAGTACTGTCTCACTTTAGGGCTCAACTGCCTTTCTGTTGGACCCCTTCCTCACCCTAAATAATATGTAAGTATGAGCATTGTTCTAGTTTGCTAGCTGCCAAAATGTGATATACCAGAAATAGAACAGCTTTGAAAAGGGGGAATTTATTAAGTTGCAAGTCCACAGTTCTAGGGCCATGAAAATGTCCCAACTAAAGCAGGGCTATAGAAATGTCCAATCTAAGGCATCCAGGAAAAGATATCTTGGTTCAAGGAGGCCGACCATGTTCAGGGTTTCTCACGCAACTGGAAAGGAACAAGGCCAACATGGCAGCACGTATGCTAGCTTTCTCTCCAGGCTTCTTGTTTCATGAAGCTCCCCCAGGGGCATTTCCTTCTCCATCTCCAAAAGTCTCTGGCTGTGTGGGCTCTTGTGGTTCTTTCCAAAATGGTTCCCTTTTAAAGGGCTCTGGTAAGCAACCCCACCTTGAATGGGTGGGGACACATCTCCATGGACACCATCTAATCAAAAGTTACCATTCACAATTGGGTGGGTCACATCTCCATGGGAACAATCAAAAAGCTCTCACCCAACAATATTGAATGAAGATTAAAGGACATGGCTTTTCTGGGGTCCACCACAGATTCAAACCAGCACAAGCACCTTGGCCATCTTTGACTTCAAGGTATGTATTTTGGGGCACCCTGGTAGGTTCATAAATTTCTATGGCTATTACTTCTTTTTGGTGGATTGCTCTTTTTATTAATATATGGAATCCTTCTTTGTCTCTAAATAGTTTTACATTTATGCCAGTTTGAAAAGGTTTATGTACCCTAGAAAAGCCATGTTTTAATCCTATCCTATTTTGTGAGAGCAACAGTTTCTTCTAATCCCTATTCTGTACTGTATGTTTAATTCGATTATCTCTACAGAAATGTGACTCACTCAAGAGTGGGTGTTAGACTGGATTAGGTGGAGACGTGTCTCCACCCATTCTAAGTGGATCTTGATTAGTTTACTGGAATCCTATAAAAGGGGAAAGATTTTGGAGTAAGTGAGAGACTCTGAGACAGCAAAGAATGACATAGACGTGAGAAGCAAAGGGTCTACCAGCCATCGACCTTTGGAAATGAAGAAGGAAAACGCCTCCTGGGGAGCTTCATGAAAGGAAGCCAAGAGAGAAAGCTAGCAGATGACGCCATATTCACCATGTGCCTTTCCAGATGAGAGAGAAACCCTGACCGTGTTTTCCATGTGCCTTTCCAGATGAGAAAGAAACCCTGAACCCCATTGGCCTTCTTGAATGAAGGTATCTTTCCTTGGATGCCTTAGACTGGACATTTCTGTAGACTTGCTTTAATTGGGACATTTCCATGGCCTAAAAACTATTAACTTGCAACTTATTAAATTCCCCTTTTAAAAAGCCGTTCCATTTCTGATATATTGCATTCCAGAAGCTAGCAAACTAGAACAGCATTCAAAATGTATTTGGTCTGAAATTTGTGTAGCTATCCCCACTGTTTTCTGGTTACTGTTTGTGTGGAATATCATTTTCCCTTTTAACCTATTTGTGTCATTGAGTCTCAAATGAGTCTCTTATAGACAGCACATAGATGGATCCTATTTTTTTAATGCAATTTTATTGAGATATATTCACACAACATAGAAACCATCTGAAGTATACAATCACTAGTTCACAGTATCATCACATAGTTGTGCATAGATGTGTAAGCCCATGATCACATTTAGAACATTTTCATTACTCCAGAAAAGAAATAAAAATAAAAAATAAAACCTTAATCCTCCCATATTCCTTATCCCCCCCATATTATTGACCCATAGTATTGGTGTGGTACATTTGTTACTGTTTGTGAGAGAGTATAAAAATATTACTGTTAATTATAGTCCACATTTTTTCTCATCCCTCTGTTATTAACTGCTTATAATAATGTTGTACATCTTTGCTCTAGTTCATGAAAGAACTTTTTTATAGTTGTACAGTTAATCACAGGCATTGTCCACCACAAGATTCACTGTGTTATCCTTTCCCAATGAAAGCACTTTTCTTCATTACTTACAAGTTCCTCTTTGCTCTATGAAGTGATATCATTTTAGGATTCCTAAGGGACAGAATTTTCTAGGCACTTGAAAAAATTTTTTTCTTTTATTTTTTTAAATACCAAAAAACACCAAACAAATGCAAACATTCCTATTTTGATCATTCCATTCTACATATATAATCAGTAATTCACAATATCATCACATAGTTGCATATTCATCATCATGATCATTTTTTGGAACATTTGCATCTATTCAGAAAAAGAAATACAAAGAAAACACAAGAAAAATTTATACATACCATTCCCCTTACCCCTCCCTTTCATTGATCACTAGCATGTCAAACTAAATTTATTTTAACATTTGTTCCCCCTATTATTTATTTTTATTCCATATGTTCTACTCTTCTGTTGACAAGGTAGATAAAAGGAGCACAAGACACAAGGTTTTCACAATCACAAGTCACAATGTGAAAGCTATATCATTATACAATCATCATCAAGAAACATGGCTACTGGAACATAGCTCTACATTTTCAGGCAGTTCCCTCCAGCCTCTCCATTACATCTTGATTAACAAGATGATATCTACTTAATGCATAAGAATAACCTCCAGGATAACCTCTTAACTCTGGAATCTCTCAGCCATTGACACTTTGTCTCATTTCACTCTTCCCTCTTTTGGTCAAGAAGGTTTTCCCAATCCCTTGATGCTGAGTCTCAGCTCATTCTAGGGTTTTTCTCAATCCCTTGATGCCGAGTCTCAGCTCATTCTCGGATTTCTGTCCCACGTTGCCAGGAAGGTCCACACCCCTGGGAGTCATGTCCCACATAGAGAGGGGAGGGTGGTGAATTTGCTTGTTGTGTTGGCTGGAGAGAGTGGCCACATCTGAGCAACAAAAGAGGTTCTCTTGGGGGTGACTCTTAGGCCTAATTTTAAGTAGGCTTGACCTATCTTTTGTGGGGTTAAGTTTCATATGAACAAACCCCAACACTGGGGGCTCAGCCTATAGCTTTGGTTGTCCACACTGAGGATCCTATTTTTTAAATCCATTCTGCTTGTCTATGTCTTTTGATTGGGGAGTTTAATCCATTAACATTTGATGTTATTACTGTAAAGTCAATACTTTCTTCAAGCACTTTATCCTTTGACTTTTATATTTCATGTCTTATTTTTGTCTCTTTTGTTTTTTACCCTTTTAGTTACTCCTACTCATATTCTTCATTTCTACACTCTCTTCCAAAGGGGTCGGAAGGCAATAGTATGATACTAAAGAACTCCTTTCAGCATTTCTTGTAGGGCAGGTCTCTTATTGATGAACCCTCTCAGTTCCTGTGTATCTGAATATTTTAAACTCTCCATTTTTTTTTATTGAGAAATCTTCACACACATGCATTCTATACATGGTGTACAATCAATTGCTTACAATATCATCATATAGTTGTTCTCCTTTTTTTTTTTGCATGGGCAGGCTCTGGGGATTGAACCCAGATCTCTGGCATGGCAGGTGAGAATTCTGCCACTGAGCCACCATTGCATCACCCTCCTTTTTCAAAATTTTAGGTGCCTGGTCCAGGAATCAAACCCAGGTCTCCCACATGGAAGGCAAGCATTCTGCCACTGAACCACCTGTGTACCCCCTACTTCATTTTTGAATGACAGTTTTGCTGGATAAATAATTCTTTCTCACAGTTTTTCTCTTTTAGTACCTTCAATATATTACACCACCGCCTTCTTCCTTCCATGGTTTCTGTTGAGAAATTGGAACTTAGTTATATTGATCTTCCCTTGTATGTGATAAATCACTTTTCTCTTGCTGTTCTCAGAATTCCCTTTGTCTTTGGCATTTGACATTCTAATTAGTAAGGTCTTGGAGTAGTTCTATTTGGATTTATTCTGTTTGGAGTTCGTTGCACTTCTTGAACCTGTATTGATGTCTCCCATAAGAGCTTGGATATTTTCCACCATTATTTCCTCAAATAGTCTTTCTAACCCCATTCCCCTTTCTTCTCCATTTGGGACATATAATGCATATGTTTGTGCACTTAATGCTGTTATTCAATTCCCTCAGACCTTGCTCAAATTTATCCAGTGTTTTCTCTCTCTGTTCTTTTGTCTGTAAGATTTCAGATGTTTATCCTTCATCTCCTTGAACTGATTTAGGAGATTTGCTTGAACATCATTAATTAGGCGTTTCAACTCCTCTATCTCTTCTTAAGTTTTAGTTTGTTCCTTTGACTGGGCCATGTCTTCCTGTTTCTTAGTATGCTTATAATTTTTTGCTGTTGTCTGATTTTCTTGATAGGTTTATTCTGGAGGTCAGTTTCTCTCTCTCTTGCCTAGGGTTTTCTTGTTGATTGGCTTTGTGCTTAGCTTTTTTCTGACACTTGGTTCAACTTACTCTAGACTTTCAGAATAGCTCATGTTTGATCAGAATTTTCTCAGCTCTTATTCATCTGATTCTTGCCTGAATATATGTTATGTTTTTTGAGATTGCACTATTTTAATTGTTTCTCCCCTAGGAAAACTTCCTTTCCCCTGTTCCTCCTCTGGGAATGTTGATCTGTTCTGTTTGCTTTTGATTTGCCTTTATACATTTGAACACTCATTTCATTATATCTTGCTATTTTTACCTGGAAGGCTAATTCTGAGAGGCGGGTTCCCCCAGAGAATCCATGAACGGGGTGTAGATCAGTTCCAAAGTATCTGCGTAGGAGACTTGAAAGAATGCCAGTTTTCTCTAGATGTCTCCCTGAGTCTGTGCTTCCTTATTATGCCCAACAGATGGCACTTTTCAGCCAACTCATCCCTGCAGGCCTAAGTGATACTATGCCTTTAATTCCTAGCCAAATCCACCCCTCCTGGGTACATGGTTGAGATAGAAGTTGCCAGCTGGTATGCTAGTTTGAAGCTATTATGTACCCCAGAAAAGCCATGTCCTTTAATCCTCATTCAGTATTGCTGGGTGGGACGTTTCTGATTGATTCCATGGAGATGTGACCCACCCAGTTATGGGTGGTAACTTTAGATTAGATGGTTTCCATGAAGATGTGTCTCCACCCATTCAAGGTGGGTTTGCTTATGGGGTCCATTTAAGAAAAAGAGGGAACCATTTTGGAAAAAGCTTTAGAGCCACCAGAACCAACAGAGCCAACAGAACAAACAGAGCCCTGGGGAAGCCATTGCAGATTCCCGGAGAGAAGCTAGCAGATGTCACCATGTGCTTTTCCAGTTGAGAGAGAAACCCTGAACATAATCAGCCTTCTTAACCAAGGTGTATTTCCCTAGATGCCCTGACTTGGACATTTTCATAGTCTTGCTTTAATTTGGACATTTTTACGGCCTTAGAACTATAAACTTGCAACTTAATAAATTCCCCTTTTTAAAAGCCGTTCTGTTTCAGGTATGTCACATTCCAGCAGCTTGCAAACTAGAACAGCTGGTGTGGGTTAAAACTGTTGCTCAGATCCCAGACTCTGGGATCTGAATTCTCTGAAAAGCCTCAAACAATGCTGGGCCTTCCCTCCCCCTTTTCTTGGGGAACAGCTGTCCACCGGCAACCTGTCTTCCACCATACCAAGAAGTTACTCAATCAGCCCCACTTCCACCCCTGCTGGGGGCAGTGTTGAAATGGAGGCTGCCATCTACCTATCTTTCGCCCTAGGCTGGTTAAAACCAGAGCTGTTCCTCTGCTCTGGAACCCAGCACTGTGAATTCCCTAATCAAAAGCCAGAGTTGGTGCCCAGCCCTGCCAACCCCCCTTTTCTCAGGAAGAGCCCCCTCAACAAATTTCTCCCCACTGCCCCTAGAAATTACTCTGTCTCTCAATCAGCTCTTCTTCCTTCCCTGCCAGGGGCAGTTTGAATCACAGAGTGCCAGCTGCTTTCTTTATTTGAGCTGATTAAAACTGCAGCTATTCTCAGAGCTGGAGTTTAGCACCCTGAATTCGCTAATCAGGAGCCAGAGTGAGGGCCCAGCTCTGTTTCCCCCTTTTCTGGGGGAAGAGCCCTGCTTCAGCAAACTGAGTTCCATCACCCCAGGAAGTTACTAAGTCTCTCAATTTGCCCTGCTTCCTCCTCTCCTGGGAGTGGGGTTGAAACAGAACTTGCAGGGTGCTTTCTGTCCTGGGTGGTCTGAAAGTTTAACTGTGCTCACAGGTGTTATCCAGCCGTCTGAACTTGCTCATTGGAAGCCTCAATTGGTGCCTGGCTGAGTCCTCATCAGCACCTGTATTTCTGGGAGAGAGCGCTTCTATTTCCAGCCAGGGACTGGCCCCCTGAGGCAGCCTGCCATGCTGGTTGGGGATGGAATCAACCTCCGCAGAATGGAGAGATCTACTCACAGCTGTTCACCACACTTTATCAGTCTCTTTCTTCTGCTCATCGCTGAATGGGGTATGGCATTATTCTGGTCTCTGGACTCCCCTAAACACTTGTTTCAAACAGTTCCTCGCTGTTTACTAGCTGCCCTGGGGAAGTGAACTGAATCTTAGAACTCCCTACTCTGCCATCTTAGGGGAAAAAACAAAATTTTTTTATCCAGGTAAATCTTGGTCTCGATAAAGAAGCCATCGTCCAACGTTCTTACGAAGCCCTTAAAGTTGTTAATAATGAAGACATTTAGTGTGAACCACTCTACCCCTCACTTCTCTCTTCTTACTAAACCCACCATGACGTCAGGCAGAGCTAGGAGCTGCAAGTCTCCTTCCTGGCCACTAGAGGCCAGTAAGCCACAGCCAGGAAGCTCAGAGCTGGAGCATGCTAAGGTAGTCAGGTGTCAATTTGGCTAGGTGAAGTTTCCTAGTTCTGTTGCTGTGGACATGAGCCAATGGCTTGTGAACCTCACCTGTTGCTGATTATATCTGCAGTCGGCTAGGAGGTGTGTCTGCTGCAGTGAACGATGCTTGATTTAATTGGCTCGCGCTTAAATGAGAGAGCTCAACGTGACACAGTCAAAGCAGCTCAGCACACCTCATCTCAGCACGCGCAGCTCAGCCCAGGCCTTTGGAGATGCAGAAAGGAATTCGGGGAAAGTTGTTGGGACCCGGAGGCCTGGAGAGAAGGCCAGCAGATCGCCCTGTGCCTTTCCACGTAAGAAAGAACCTCAGTACTTGGAGAATTTTGTTGGTAACAGAGACCATCAGGAGATGGAAATAGGGTAAGATACTGGGTAATTGGAGCTGAAGGGATGCAGATTGTGCAACAGGACTGAATGTAAAAACTCAGAAATGGACAGCACAACACTACTTAACTGTAATACAATTATGTTAAAACACTGAATGAGGCTGAATGTGAGAATGATAGAGAGAGGAGAGCAGGGGGCACAAATGAAATCAGAAAGAAAGATGATAAAGATTGAGATGGTATAATCTAAGATTGCCTAGAGTGTATAATGACAGTGACTAAATGTAAAAATTTAAAAAAGGTTTTTGCATGAGGAAGAACAAAGGAATGTCATTACTGCAGGGTGCTGAAAATAGATGGTAATTAATATTTTAAAATTTCACTGTATGTGTGAGACTAAAGCAAAAAATGTTTATTTGGTATAAAATTTATATTTTGACTAGTGCATTTCCTAATATAACTTATGTAGATAGCTTGGTTGAACGACATAAGTACATGGAACCTTGGGTAGGACATGAGATTTTCTTGGTTTGTCCAGAGTGATGCCCCGATGAAACCCAGAGTGATTTGATCAGTGAGCGGAAAAGTATTTGCAAAGTCCCCTTTGGGGAATGGTGAGAACAGGGGAAAATTCAACCTCCCCAAGTTGAATTCTTGATATTCTCACAAGCAGTGTGGACAACCAAAGCTATAGGCTGAGCCCCCAGTCTTGGGATTTGTTCATATGAAACTTAATCCCACAAAGGATAGGTTAAGTCTACTTAAAATTACGACTAAGAGTCACCCCCAAGAGAACCTCTTTTGTTGCTCAGATGTGGCCTCTCTCTCCAGCCAACACAACAAGCAAATTCACCACCCTCCCCCTGTCTACGTGGGACATGACTCCCAGGGGTGTGGACCTTCCTGGCAACGTGGGACAGAAATCCGAGAATGAGCTGGGACTCAGCATCAGGGGATTGAGAAAAACCCTAGAATGAGCTGAGAATTAACATCAAGGGATTGAGAGAACCTTCTCGACCAAAAGGGGGAAGAGTGAAATGAGACAAAGTGTCAATGGCTGAGAGATTCCAAACAGAGTCGAGAGGTTATCCTGGAGGTTATTCTTATGCATTAAGTAGATATCACCTTGTTATTCAAGATGTAATGGAGAG